>PVJX010007705.1:0-69544 GCA_004027295.1 Dolichotis patagonum
TTCCATCCTGTTTTTTTGTAACTGTTTGCAGCCTCACTGTGTGTTCACTTTGTATGCCTTAATTTTGTAACATGAACAGCTATTTCTGGGAGGACAGTATATGGTTTGTCAACTAATGATTTATGGGGTTTTTTTTGAGGTTTTGTATTGTTTCTACCCTTTTTTTCTGTATTGCTTTTTTTTCTCTTTAAATAAAATTATAAAAAGAAAAAAAGAAAATACAGTAGCAAAATCTGCATGGTGTTGAAGTAAAGAGTTTCTTAGGCTAGCCACAGTGGCATATGCCTGTAATCCCGGCATTCAGGAGGCTGATACTGAGGCAGGAGAATTGCAACAAGTTCCCCAGGCCAACCTGGACTACATAGTGAACTCAAGACCAGCCTGAACTACACGGCAAGACCCTGTCTCCAAAAAAAATAAAAGTTTCCTACAATACAAAACCAAAAGCACTATTGATAAGAAAGAAAGAAAGAAAGAAAGAAAGAAAGAAAGAAAGAAAGAAAGAAAGAAAGAAAGAAAGAAAGAAAGAAAGAAAGAAAGAAAGAACACAGGCTTCAAGAAAGTTTACAACAGTTCTTAAAGGGGATTTAGCCCAACAGCACAAGTGCCTGCCTGGCAAGCACAAGGTCATGAGTTCAATCCCTAGTACCAAAAAAAAAAAGAAAAAAGTAAAGACTTTTTAAAATATGCTAGTCCAGGCTGGGTAGTTCAGCGGCATAAGTACCTGCCTTGCAAGTACGCAGTCATGAGTTCAATCCTTGTACCAAAAAAAAAAAAAAAAGGAAAAGCAGAGCTGGGCGTGATGGTGTTCACCTGTCACTCCCGCCCTCTGGGAGGCTGAGGCAGAAAGATCCCAAGTTCAAGTCCAACCTGAGCAACTTAAAATATGATAGTCCAAATATTGCAAATGATATCATCAAGAAAATGGAAAAAAGGCAATGTAAATCTTACATCAGATAAGTGACTTATCCAGAACAGATAAAGGAGCCTTACAACTCAACAATAAAAGACACATACCTCAACTTTAAAAACAGCAAGGACTGAAATAGTTATTTCTACAAAGAGGAAGCACAAAAACCAATAAGCACGTAAAAACATGCTCAGTATCATTAATCATTAGGGAAATGCACATCAAAATCACACAGTGAGATGCCCTGTCACATTCACTAGGATAGCTATCATCTAAAATAAAAAAAGACAGGGTCATCAGTAGAGGGCAGATTTAGCACTGTACAAGGCCTCGGATTTAATCTCTACCCACACATCCACTCCCAAAACAGAAAAAGAAATAAGGTAACAAGTGTTAGGATATGCAAAAACTGGATCGCTCATGAATTCCTGATGGAAATGTTAAATGAACAGCAACTGTGGAAAATAGTTCAGCAGTTCATCAAAATATTACAATAGAGTCACTGTACAACCTAGAAATTTTATTCCTAATTATTCACCCAAGAAAAACAAATAGATGCCTATATAAAATGCTATATACAATGTTCACAGCATTATTCATCACAGCAAAGCAAAGTAGAAACAATTCAAATACATTATCAATTGACAGACTGGTAAACAAAACCTAGTAAATCCATACAATGGAATATTATCCAGCTACTTTAAAATATCAATACATATTATGACATGGATAAATCGTCAAAAATTTATGCTAAATGAAAAATTATCAAAGAAGACCACATATTGTATGATTTCATCTATATGAAATGTCCAGAATAGGCAAATCTTAAGACAGAAAGTTAATAGATACTCAGGTTAGGGATGGAATGGGACAGAGTAAATAAAGAACGATTGTTAATGAGTTCCAGGTTTCTTTTTGGCATTATGAAGATATTCTAAAATTGGTTTGTGGTAGTGGCTGCACAACTCTGTGACTATGCTAAAGAGTTCTGACTATGCACTTAATGTTCAAATTTTTATGATGTGTGAAGTATAACACAGTAGACACAAACACATACTTTTAGTAATGACTTACAAACCAAAACTGAGTAGGTAGGTAAGATTTAAACATGTATTGGGAACATTTAAATAACATAAAGGATATAAGCAAAGTCAATACAATGACCCAAAATCATCCTGAGAGATTAATAGCAGAATAGGAAGATTTTCACTGAAACAAAAACTAAGTAACGCAGATAAAGCAAAATTCTTCCTCAACCACGCTCCCTCCAGAAGAAACAGTGCAATCAGTTTAGTGGAGTAACTTTCTATCTCCTATATATCTGAATCTGTCACTGTTCAGCACTTAAGTGACCCCCACAGGCTCATGTGTTGAAGGCTTCATCCCAATGCAGCTATGCTCAAAGGTGGAGACTTTGGGAGGAGAGAGTTAAGTCATAAAGGTTCTGAATAAATGCATTAATCCATGTATGGATTCACATGTGAATAGGGTACTGTAAAGTGACAGAAATCTTAGGAGTAAGGCTTAGTTGGACAAGGAAGGTCACGGGAACACCCCTGTAAGACTGTATTTGATTCCTAGCCCCTTTTTCTCTCCTTCCCTCCCTCTCTCTCTCAGCTTCCCAGCTGCAAGGACATGCTCTCTACGAAGATGCTCTGTGCCACCCCAGGCCTAGATGGAGGAAAGTGACTTTTGGCTGCAACCCCCTGAAACCATGAGGCAAAAACAAACATTTCCTCCTCCTTCAAGTTGGCTTTTCAGGTCTTTCCTCAGCAATGAAAACACAACATGATACCCCTGCTTTCATTTATATTCTTACTACAACTGAATTCTTTTTACTTCTGTGTTTACTTCTCAACTTCCCATGATAAATGCAATTATACTGTTCTACAGCTTGTTCTGTATTGTGAATGTCTTAGAAAGCTTCTAGTCACTAGAAATAGATTATGCTTTTTTGTTTTATAATTTTGTACTAAAATTTTTTAAAGTATTAATTTTAGTGATTTTTAGATGGTTTCGTTCTTCAATTTATAAATGGAGGAACTTTTAGATTACTTACATTTTTCAATATTTTACTGTATTTTCTGAAAAATAGTACACACTATGCTGTACTGTATACATACTGTAATATTAACAAATGATCAACTTTCCAGAGCAAAGAAAGGATGGAGGAAAAAACTCGATAAAGTACCCCAAAAGGCAAACATAACAAGAATACCTCCGAATAATTTTATCTTTTTCTAATACAATTACATATGAAATTTTAATATATTTATTTGATGTACTGAATTTGTCCTCGATCTAAGACATTTCCACAAGCTATGCCATTAAAACATTAAAAGGGTAACTGAATCGTGAAGGCTGGAGAAGTAAGACTGAAAGAGAGGTGGATGCCAGGATACACACCTATAATCATTTGTTTGGGAAGCTGGGGTAGGGGAAATTATAAGTTTAAAACCAGCCCAAGAAATTTATTGAGGGGATTTAGCTCAGCAGGGTAAGCGCCTGCCTGGCAAGTACAAGGTTGTGAGTTCCATCCCCAGTACCAGCCAAAAAAAAAAAAAACAACTCTGTAAGGGAAAATAATTTAAAAAGAAAGAAATTTATTGAGATCCTGTCTTGGAAAGGGGAAGAGGGAAGCAGGGAGGAGGAATGGAAAGAGAAAAAGGGCTGGGGATATAATTCAATGGTGGAGTAGCCTGGATTCACAGCCCAGTGCGCACACACACACACACACACACACACACACACAATGACAACATCAACATCAACTAATTCTGTAAGTCTCTTGATGTTTACTCTCAATCTCTCATGGGGCTGTACCAGCAGCTTCTAGGCCTTCTTCATGGCACTCCCAATAGGTCTTCCTGCCCCTTTTGGTCCTGGCTTATAACTGTGAGTTCCTTATGGACACATTACCCTCATAAAGGCTTTGGCTGATACAGTCATTTCAAATCATGCCAGGGAGAATGACGAAAGTGTTGCTTATGAGGTTCACGATTTGTCATTTAGGTATATTCTGAGTTAGCTTTCTCTATGCCTTGCTTTCACTTTTTCAGAAAATCGGCTATGTATTTTGATTTCAAATCAGTACGCAATATTCAAAGAAACTTTGATTTCTTCATAAAATTAGCCTTGAATGTCCTAACAATATATGGGGAAAAGAAACTCATAATAACCAAATGATACAACCAAAATGTCTACCTCACACAATGGTACTGAAAACTGGTAGTTATTCTTACTCAAAAAGATAAAGCCCATTTAAAACTTCCTCCAAATTTTTTTACAACACTTATAATGTTTTTTGATTCAGGATCAAAAATTTAAAGGGAAACACAGGCCTCCTGTTTACAGGTTTCTTCCTCCCGAGTACATATTCGTATCATTTATAGCCACTTCTTTCTCCCACTTTTAGTTTGGACTGAGTTTGGTAATAGAATTAGGTAGTACATTTTCATTTATCTGGGAAGAATTTTAAGGTCCAGTTCTCAATAAAGATACTATTAAAACATTACTAAGTGTTTATCAAATCTAATTTTGGGGCTGGGTATTTAGCTCAGCGGCATAAGCGCCTGCCTGGCATGTGCGAGGTCGTGAGTTCGATCTCCAGTACCGCAAAAAAAAAAAAAAAGAAAAAAGAAATCTAATTTTGTATGGCTAAGACACAAGAGACATGCAAATATTATATAAGTCTTTATAAACTATACAGTTTAGTAGGGTATCTTCTGCTGAGTATTCCAGAAATATAAAACATTTAAACATAAGCAGTGATTAAAAGTTCACCTTGCCTATGCTTTGCCAGTTAAGCACATGCTTGAAAGACAAACACTGTTAGTACAGCTACGTACAGTGGGTTAAAAGAACTTGTGAAAACACCATTACCAACATTTCTGCAAAAAGAACATGCTTAGGCTGCAAAATGGGCCCTGATACCTTTAGTTCTTTAAGTCCCTGCATGTATCTCCCTTCTACATCCTGTATCTGGTCCTTAAGGTCATAGATATCCTGTAGGACATAGGAATGAACCATTTCATAAAGCCATGCATAAACATATCTTAAGTCTAAAAGGAGTCAGATGAAAATACAACTTACTTTTGTATATTCTAGACTAAAAATAGGACAATCAAAAGTACAAAACCGTAACTCTAGCTCCCCACACCCCTGAAAGGGGCTCATAGGTCAGATGAGGTCAGATGGAGAAAGAACTGGAGTAATCAACACAGTGTTAAATATTTTCTCGGCATTAATGCTGTTAAGAACAGCATTAGCAAATGGTGGCAAGGCTATATATGTAAAAATGCCTTTTTTGACATAACTTTTAAAATTTCCTAAGTCACAAATAATTTTTGGCACAATATCTCACTTTTGGCAAAATACATAAAATTACTTAAAAGAAAATTTACTGATTAATGTATAAGCTTCCAAAAATATAATTATTATATATGAACAAAACTGTCTTTCTATGAATTGGTCACTATGACCAATTAGTCACTATGAATTGGTGGTGGGGAGGGGTGTTAAATATAAAGTTTGAATACAAAGTCAAATTAGATATTCTATCCTGAGGACACAATTTAGAAAATGAGAAAAAACACTCGCTCCAAGTGTTACCATAATTCTTACAAGTGAAATAGCTTAAAGTTTAAATGGAAAATATTGTTTCCCTTGTGTCTGACCTTGTATGTAAGATCTATTCTTGGTTACTCAATTTAGGTGAAATATAACTGCCACAAGGCCTGAATACCATTCTACAGTTACAGACAGGCTCGATCACACCCAATTTTGGTACTATGCTTTCTCTGCTCCCTTCATTCCCTCCCTAGTAGATCTGTCTCTTACTCAGTTTCATGCAAGAGGCATTTACTGAGGACTTATGAGGAGCCAAGTGTTAGGACGCAAAAATCTCAGCTCCTTCAAAGAGATTATTCTCTCAAGGATGAAAAACAAACAGCAAGTACTACGACAAGAGCAAGCTAAGTCTGAGCCTGGAAGTCTCTGGCCTTGCATCATTTTTAGTATCTAAAGGCAAGAATTTGCTTTGACAGCACACCCAGCACTTATTCTTGGTAAATTCCTACTAGGACCTCAATAAAACTGACACCTTCAAAGTCATCAACATGCTGGCCTGGATCAGTTTTCCTTGCTACTGTTGCGAACCTCTACATCCGGCCCCTACCCTAACTTCCAGCTCTCTTTCTCAAAGCTTATTTCACTCCCCCCAAACCCTAATCCTACCCCCAGCTATCACCTTATTCGATCATTTCCTGTCTCCGCCTCCTCCCCCACAGTGCCAGCAGTAGGACCGCCACTCTAGGTAAGCCCATCCACCTGAGCCCTGGCCTTTCTCTCAACCCTCATGGCTGTTTTCTTTGTCAATTATTTTCACCTCTTCTTCCTCCATCCTATCACTACTGGTTTGATCCAATCCATGAAAACAATAAACTATCTCACTATTAAAATCTTTGCTTCAGGGGCTGAGGATTTAGCTCACCGGCATAAGCGCCTGCCTTGCAAGCATGCAGTAGTGAGTTCGATCCCCGGTACCGATAAAAAAAATTATTTTTTAAATCTTAATTTCTTAACCCCTTTTGTCTCTCTCTGTCTATCTCTCTGTCTCTGTGTCTCCCATTTCCTGACCCACTCCCTGCTTCAATGTATCCAATTCAGAGCAGGTCTCTTCTATTTTCTCCCTTCACATTTTTGATTGCTACCTCATCCTCACTGTTCCAATCACAGGATCACTATTCTCCAATGCATCTTCTGAACTGTGGCCAAAGTTACTTTCAAGAATTCAAATCAGATATATTGCTTCCTTACTGAACATACCACAGTTGACAGGGTAAAATTTAATTCCTTTGAAGATAACTAGAGGATCCTTTGTGATTTGGCCACCCCCCATTTCTCTAGCATTCCCTCTTGCCCACCACTACTTCTGACTTCTTAGCCTATCATTTGGCAACTCTACTGTGCAGAAAGGGTTTTAGCTCTCTGAATCCATCTGAGAAAGTTTACCCCCTTCAATTTCTTTGTTTAATGCTTATTCTTCCTTCAAACCTCATCCCAGAATGTGTCTTTTGCAAAAAGCTTTTTGTTATCTCTTCTCCGAAACTGAATTTAGATGATGCTTTCCTAGATTAACTTATTCTATTATATGCTACTCCTTAGGGTACCATCTTAACTAGTTTTACTAGTTTATGTCAACTTGTCTTCACTGTAACATAGTGCCTACTTGAAAGCCAGAATATTTTCCTACTAAATTTCAAGATACTCAATAAACTCTGAAATAATAGAAGGAAGGAATGAAGGGATACAGTTTCTGTCATTATACTTTCCCATTTCTAGCAACAAGTTCTGGAAATAGACATTCAAGCACATTTTTAAGTTCTCATCTTCCAAGCAAAAGGAATAATGAGGATGTAGACTCAACTAATGACCAAACAAGCTTTTCATTATCTTAAGTATTTCTGCTATACAAATAGAACTGTATATATCTATTACTATGAAAAACTGAGATAACTACTCGATCAGTCAAATAATACTATAATGGCTCAGAAGACTAATAATTCCCAGGCTGGTTCTATGTAAATCCACATATTTTCCATTTAAAACACAATTTTGAGAGAATTACTTTTGCATATATAATAAAGATTCTTTTTGGCATTAGCAAAATACATTCCAGTATCATTACATTTCAAGAAAGAAAACAAAAAAACATTAATCTCATTCCTTTCAGGAATGAGTTCAAATCTCTGAACTGTACATAGGCATCTTATTAAAAGAATTCATACTCCTTTCTAATAAGGAACTTTCTAAATGATAAAAGTTCCAGCACACCGTGAAGAAACCAAAAGGCAAAAAGCAAGCCAAAATCTACAGTTTACCCGCAATTCACTTAATGAGGTGTCTGGGTCTATTAAGCTGCTGGTGTCCCCACTTCCGCGTCTAGAGGAATTTCCACTCAGAGGAGTTGTTGCTGAGGCAGAGTTTCGAGATGAAGGCTAGAAAAACAGAAACAGATACTGCTGAATCTTTGCTTCTTTGTTTGCTGTGGACACTTAGAAATGGGGCAGGTTTGTAGAAGCAGGTGTAAGCCTCAGAAGGATGTACTAATGCCATGTGGTTAAGAAGTTACCAAATACAACTGATGGGATAGTTAGATAGGTTTGGGAGAGGAATCATCAAGGACAGAAACTAGGCATACTAAGCACAATTTCATTAATTCAAAACCTTGTCAGAATCCAGAATACAAAATAATCCGAAGGAAATATTTTTATGGGAGTTGTTTGTTTTCGAAGTTCATCTTTGCTATATTTAAATAATAGTAGGAAAGCACATCAGATCAATTTAAAGCAGTTTCAGAAATGTATAACTAGGATGTAACTGTATAACCAGAACTGTATAACTTAGTGCTTCCCTATTTAGTTCCCAAAACTCTTTTAAGAATCTACTTTTTGCCTAATTCTTTGTTCATAATTATGGAGATTTGCAGCCAAAACCAATTATATTGTATGTATCACCATAAATTTGGACTGTTCTTCCCCAAATCAGTTTAAATATAAGACTGTGTTCCTGATTGATGAATGACACAGAAACATGCTGTCCAATGACAGCCACTAGCCACACATGTGTACTAAGCACTTGAAATGTAATCAGTACAAACTGAGATTTAAGCATAAAATGCCTAATTTGGGAGGATTTGTTAGGAAAAAACAAATTTGTTTGGAAAAAAAGATTATTTTATTTTATTTTATTTTTCATTTTGATTTTATGTTAAAATAGTTTGGATAGTTGGGTTAAATACTACTTTTCTCTTTACTTTTTAGATGTGGTTACTAAAAAATTTAAACTTACATATGCTATTATTGTGCCTTGCATTAAATTCCTATTTGACAACGCTGCTCTTTCACAGGTATAATATTAATCCTGAAGTTATTTCCTTGACTTTCTAAAACACTTTTAGAATAAAATTACAAAGTTTATCACAAAAGCAACCACTAGAGAGTATTCTTCTTCAAGAAGGAATTTATCTAATAAAAAAACACCCTTGGAGTTTATTATCATCAATCCTATAGACACGTTATTTCTAGTGTTTAATGGCTTCTTGGAATCAATTTCTAGAGAAATAAAAATCAAAAGAGCACCCAAAAACTAAGAAGTGACATAAAATAAATGTCTTTTCCCTTCCCAGGGCTTCACATGATTTAATTTCAGAGGAATTTTCAGGGTCAAGGACAGGAAATAGATGAAGGGAGGAAGAGTAACTCCATCAGACAAATTACAGTAAAATAAAGAATGAACAAGTCATAGAAACTAACTTTAACTGTCCTTGGGAATTTAATTCCCATAGGAATTTATATACTCACCCTTGTATAATTTTCAGCATACTGTTTGTCAGATTTTTCATCCAGCTAGGAAAAAACACAGATAAAAATCAGGAAAGATGCTTAGTATGTTTTTTTTTAAAGTGGGGGAGGAAGTGACCTCATTTGAGTTTTCAAAGTTCAATGATGCTTGGAACCTAAAAGTAAACATACTAAAACTAGAAAAAAAGTTAAGCCACAGAAGTCATGTCATGAACTTTAATTCTTACCCTAAGGAAGACATGCAGTAAGCAAGCTGTGATTACTGAAAAGCTTACAACTCAGGGTTTTATTTTTCAAGGTACTTAAAGCACACTGAAGAAAACTACATGTAAGTAAGTTTTAGTACTACAAATGTCTATACAAAAAAATTAGATATATCAAAAGTAAAAGTCTGATAAAATCAAAAGTCAAGATTTAAACATTATTAGGACATACTATATATAAATAAGACTAGCAGTCAAAAAAGTTCATGCTGGACTAAAACATGTTAAATATATCATTAATTTATTTTCTCCATATCATGGATTTGCTTTCTTTTTAAGTAATACACAAATAAAACAAAATATTTAAATAGCACAAAAGGGAAATAGGCTTCTTACTACTGTGCCATACTCTGACCACCAGTCACCATAGCAACCAAGGCCTAAATTTTAAAAAATACCCTAACAGTAGTGTCATCCAATAAATTTTATTACCTTGTTTTTCCCAATACCAAGTCTGAAAGTTTTGAAAAAGTATTTCATTTTTCTTATAGCATTTATCACTTCCTCACACATGATATTTATTCATTTGCTTGTAGTCTCATCTATCTCTCTAATATAACCCCTATAACTGTGTGTTCTTTCCTGCATTTCTAATACCAAAAATAGTGCCTACTATACAGCACTCAGAATTTGTCAGATAAATGAATAAATGCATACTGCACTCACAGACTTACCTTATTTAATAGTTTCACAATAACTTATTACCTTGATAGGCCATAACTGAGTTAAGGTATCTTCTGCTGATAGGACTTGGGGTTCTTTCAGACAGTGTTTCACAAAAGGAAGTATCTTAAAGATCTAGTCCCCAAATCTAACTTTACACTAAGGGAAAAAATTGAGGTGACAGATTTTGTTAAAAGTTGAACAATTACTAAAGTATCAGAGTTGGATCCAAATGCCAATTTTATGAATTTCAGTGTTTGTTTACTTATATATACTATCCCAATTACCATTAGAAATGGAAGTCACATAGATTTATTTATATGCAAATAAAATATACCCAGATTCCAAGTCTTAGACCAACTATTCCAGCCCAATCAAGAAGATTACACAAAACTTGCTTTGGTTCACTATTAAAACATGAAGCATTTCTGTCCCTATCCAGACTGATTCATCCTAATGTCCTCATTAATCAAAGTATTTGGTGTTCTTTTATTTTTAACATGATAGTCTTGTTTATACATGCCTTCTATTATATAGGTACTATACTAGTGATAGAAATGCCACTTTTAGACATGTAACTTGTTTGCTTCTTGCTCTTATGCTTTCAAAAATAGTTTTATTTAGATTATTTAAAATATATAGAATGTTTTACAACAAACCAGTGATGACATAGATGAAAGTTGTTTTTAACACCACCAATTACTGTCATAACAGGAAATAATCCTCCCTCAAATATGCACTAGCAAAATGCATTGCCTAATATTCAAGGTTTTTACAATGTACATATACATATCAATAACCTATCTTATTTTCCTCAGTATTTCCAATCCAGTTAAAGACAAAAGCAAGCCGCACCCAAAATTAAAATATTCCAAGTCTATTTGAAATCCTTGTTCATATCCATCTCCTTAAAAATTACTCCCAAACTCACCCATTTTTAAGCAGCACATCACTTTGGCATAACCGTAAATTTCACAGGCTGCATACTGAACTAGGCCACCACAATGTTTATTCTGCTGTTTTCACTATCTTCTGACAAATCCTAACTGTCGCAATCCAAACTGATCATGCGCCAAACTTCAGGGATTGTTAACCCAGCAAAAATGCTCAGAGCAGTGATGCTGCAGTCCAGTTATTTTGGCTGCAGTGACTTGGCCCAAGACTCTTCAGTTGTTAATTCTGAGACTATACTGTAAAGCTAGGAGAAATCTCTTATAGTCTAAAAACCCCAAGGGATTTAATAGTGAAAATGTCTACACAGTTTTATTTACAATGACAAGCAAATGCTCGTGATGATGACTAAAAAAGTATGCTATATTCCAAAAAGGTTTTTCAAGTGAGTTAAAATTTAATCATGTTTAAGGTATAAGACTATGTAGTCCAATGATGACAAACCTATGTAGTACCTGTGCTGCAGCCAGTGTTTATTATCACTGAAAGCTCTAAAAGGTTTGCAATCACTGCTATAGTCTAATAAAGTACTTATGGGGTAGTCTATTCAATGTAGTCACTGGATCCTAACCTCCTGTTGACATCTAATTTGTATATACAACTTGAATATCCCTTCTCTGAAATGCTTATAACTAGAAGTGTTTCACGTTTCATATTATTTTGGATGTGTGAATACTGACATACACATAATGAGCTATCTGGGCAAGCAGCGGTTGAGCTGGGTGTCCCAAGTCTAAATATAAATTTATTTGTATAAAATTTAATTCATTTTTATATACCTCACACACATAAACTCAAGATAACTTTATACAACAATCAGTGAGCCAGATCACTGATTGCAATTGATCACATGAAGTCAGCTGTGGAATTTTTCACTGTGGTGTCTTATCTATGATAAAAATTTAGTATTTCAGAATGTTTCAGAATGTTCAAGATTACAGATACTCAATCTATCCTGACTTTACAATGCTATTTAAAAACTGTTTACTAAAAGGGAAAAAAAACCTCCCCAACCAAAGAAGGGAAAAGAACAAACAACTTTTTTTGAGGCAGGGTCTCACTAAGTCATTAAACTGCCCAGGTTGGGCAGGAACTTGGAGTCCTCCTATATTAAGCCTCCCAGAGGGTATTATATGGATGCGCCACCAGAGAACAATAATTTCTTAAAGAAAAACTACATGAGGATTCCATTTAGAAAAGAGCTTAATTATTATATCCCTTCCCTCTATTCTAGCTCAACCTATAGAACAGATAAAAAGAAAACAAAGATAAAGCAACCACAATATTCATCATCTTACAGAATTATGGTCTGGCACCCTTTTTCAGTACCTCCATGCCCAAAAGTTATAAATGATTAATCTATAAGTATATATTTTGTACACAGTGGAGTAGTCAGAAATTTCTCCTAAAATTAACTCATTGTCCACATTTAAAAATTTGACTATTACACATGAAAATGTAATTTCCTGCTTATCTTTAAAACGCAGGGAAGGGGTCTATCAAGCCCATCCCTACACACACATCTGTGTGTGGGAGGGGCACAATGGAGATTACGCAGGGGCACTCCGCCACTGAGCTACGCCTCTGCTCTCCACCCTTCTTGGGACAGGGTCTTGGTAACTTGCCAGGGCTGCTTTCAAGCTTGCAATCCCCGTGTCTCAGCCTCCCACGTACAGACGTAATGCTGTGCCTGGCCAAGTCCCCACTTTACTTGTCTATAATGAACTAAATTATAGCATACTCTCTAAAAGAAACACTACCTGAAAAAGTTAGTTGCTGTAGAGGGAGAAAAAGCTTTGACAAAAGCAAAATTAAGTATATTATGTAAGTACTGTACTTACACAGTCATTTAAAAATACAAGTCAATGACTCCTAGGCTGTAAAATCTAGAGAGTCCTTTGCTTACCGTGTTAAAAATGTATATGTAATTAATTAGTAGAAGCCTAGGATATAGCTCAGTGGCACAGTGCCTGCCTAGCAAGCACAAGGCTGTGAGTTCAATCCCCGGAACAAAAAAAAAAAAAAATTAATTAGTAAAGGCAGAGATTTTACAAACAATCTTCTCATTTTTATGCAATTACTAAAGGAAACTGCCAAGAAACAAATGTTAAGGAAAACATAACGACTAATTTAGAAATCATAAATTGGAGGCTCAGAAAGTTTTTTTAAAAACAAGTATGTACAATAAATTTAACTGTCTATACTTACGGAAAAATAGTGTTACAAGCAAAATAATAAAGTTGGCCATATTTCAGGGGAATAACTAGTCTTCTGACTTTACACACAGAATTATGATTCAATCAATGGCAAGGATAATAGTGCTGCACAGCAGTATTTGAGAATCAAGTATCTGACACATGTAAGAACCACACTTAAAACTATTTTCAGCTGGCTATGGTGGTGCACCTATTATCCCAGCTGAAGCAGGACTGCAAGTTCTGGCGCCTTGGCAACTAAGTAAAACCCTGTGGGCAACTAAGTGAAAATAAAAAGAGCTGGCATGTAGCTCAGTAGTAGAGCACTTGCCTAGCATGTGCAAGCCCCAAAGTTCAAGCCTCTGTACTTAGATAAATAAAATTTCAGCACCAAGCATAATGGTACACACCTGTAATCCTAGTTACTACACAGGGTAAAACAGAAGATCACAACTTTAATCTCAGCATTAGTAGCACAGACAGACTGCAAAAACAACACTATTTGCTAATATAAAAATAGTTCAGAAACAGCTACTGCATATAACGAGTAAAGTGCTAATTATAACCAAGGATCTCTTTATTTAAAAATGTCTACATTTTCTAGAAAGAAATGTTGCCTCTTCTCCCTTCCAAAGTGCTACACAATTAGGACAGTGTTTGTTCAGGGGCAAAACCGCACTTATGCCAGTAACAGAGATGAGGTGTCACAAAATGAGGTCAGTAAGTAGGTTCTGACTGGGGTTCCTTCATTAAGAGAAGCACCTCAAGGCACCTCTACTGACAGTCTATTCTCAACTGAGGTCCCAGTGAATATGAAAGCAACAAACTGGGACACTTTTTCAAAGTGATGTTGTGATCCAACTGTTTAAAAATCTGTTTAGATTCTTTCCAACTATTACAAATTAGTGATGCTTTTACTAAGTAGTATATGCTACCATTCAGCTTTTGATGTCTACCTATTGCTTCATAGATTCATCAAAAAGGGAAAAAATTTAAGATCAATCAGGAATATCTGAAAATGGGCTGAGTATTAGGTGCTATTTAGGAATTAATTTTTTATTTATGTTTTGTTTTGTTTTTGGTACTGGGAACTGAACTCATGATCTCATACTTGCCAGATAAGTACTGTGCTGCTGAGCTATATCCCTGGCCCTTTTTTATTTCATTAAATATGGTAACAGCATAGTAGAGCCTAACAAAAATCTGTTCAAGATGCATACTGAACTAAACATCAGGAAATGACATGATGTATGAGATTTGCTCTAAAACAATTCAGAAAAAAGAAGGGAAAGAGAAAGAAACAGATGAAACAAAATCAGCAAAACCACTGGTAACTGTTGAAGCTGCTAATGGGGTTCTATGACAGTAAAGGACATATTAGTAAATATATTCCAAAACAACTGTATTTTTGTGTATGTTCAAATAAATATTTCCTAGCCAGAAAATTACATTCCTAATTTTAAATACAGCATAGTCACTCCATGCAATACACTCACACTGGTCAAATCTGGGATACTGACGTCATCCACATCAGAGACAATGCTTCCCCTACGACTGGTGCGACTAAAGTAATCAGCAGCAGAAACCTTTCAATAAGAAAAAAAATGAGATACTTTTAACAGTTAAGAGAGAAAAAAAAGATAACAATGGCCAATAGGTGAAAAGCTGTTTTCATTTCGGTATAGAGTAAAAGACCATGGAATGAAACAAAGAAACTTCCGCAATCAGAAAAGTGGTTCATAAGCAAACTCATACCTCCCTTAAATTCTTTTATTCATCTTAACTACAGTTCTATGCTATAGAGATCATTTATTACCTGAGGGCAAGCAAGTCCCCCATGCTTAAGATACCTGATCTTCTGGACAGAGGCATTTCATTTCTAGGACAAAATCTATAAAAAACTCTACCATATGTCATAAAATTTATAACTCATTATAGATATCTGTTGCGCATGAATTTTGTATCTGTAGGGTGTTTACTGTACCTTTTATCTAAGTTCCACAATTTCACCCTTTTCATTTTCCCCAAGAACAAGAAATGTAGGACAAAACAACTAAGGAAAGGAACCACACTGGCTCTTTTTGGTTCCCCCAATCTCATCTAGTTTTCCCACTTTAAGCTTTGGCACCAGTCTAGAAAGCTCTACTTGCAGTTCTTTGAGCAGCTGGTGTCTACATTTCAGATCTCAGTTCATCCCAAGGTCCTGAGTTTGATTCCTGGTGCCCCCAACAGACCTCAGCTCAGAAGTCCACTCTTCGGAGAAGCCTAGTCTGACCACTCCATCCAGAGTCACCCACATACGTACCCACCCTTCAATGTTCACTACTATATCACCTGATTTTTTCCTTCAGTACCTGGGATTTCTTTCTTTTTTGTTCTTTTCTTTACAAGCTTATTTTCTATCTCATTCACTAGGATAGAAAATGTCTCATTCACTAGGATATAAACGCCCAAGTCAGAAATCTGTTCTGGCTTACCACATTATTCCTAGCAATTAACACAGTTACCACAAATGTAACAAGCACACCATAAACAGTTAATTAATAGATTTTTACTTCACTCATTAGCTATTCCTTATTCAGCTGGCCATTTACTTTGCTTCAAAACTCTCTGAGTAAAGGAATGCAGAAACCCACCCACAAAAACAAAATAGGCTTAACATTATCAAGTTCTGCTAAGGGCTAACACAACCAAGCAATGATATTTTTATTCACAACAATAGTAACACAACTTGGATTCATATATACTAGTATTTATTAGCACCTACCATTTCAGAATTTTCATAGTTACCATATTGTAATTCAATTAATTCATATGTTAAGCCTACCTACAAAGACACATCTCCACTATAAATATAAAGAAACTTCCATTCACACAACGAATATGTAGAAATGGATGCAAGTCCCGGCATTGTTATTGTATAAAGTCCCTGACCTTTCCACTCCACTGCTTTTCAAGGTTCTTTGAAGTGTTGAGGCTTGTTCTATTTCAGCTGTAAGCACGAGAACAGGTTTGCAAAGAGACAACAAATGCTTTAATGAGATGAATTTTGAATTTATAATCTTTCATATAACATGATACATTAAATGTGTTTTTCTTAAAAGAATTATAGCCTCTTTAAGGTTCTTTATTCTAGTTTCAAGCTGACACACAATGCTCAACAATGTAATTACAAAAATCAGTTCCTTAAATTTAATAAAAATACCATCAACTCTCTATAATAAATTCTTAGCTTCATAAAAGAATAACCTGGTACCTCATTTCTTTGAGCGCCCATGCTCTACTCTTGAATGCATCCTAAATTTTCCTCTAATAAATCTTTCTCACGCCTTTTTTGAAAAAAAGAATAACCCAATATTCTATTACTTGTATTTTAATATAGCTATTTGTTGTCTCTACAATTATTAATAATTGAATGTCTGAGAGAATTTCTTAATTTTTCCTTCAGTAACTTGTTAAAAAAAGTTCATAGGTCTCAGATGGATAAACATTAGTTAAGCTTAACTACAACAGTAAAGAAAGCGATAAGGTTATGTGATTTGTAATCTATAGTTAGGAATTCTTTACAGTGACAGTGGTTTTTCACTTGGGGAAAAGTAAAAACCTGAATAAATGACTATACATATGAGACATGAGAGCATATATTCTCAGAAACATGTATCAGACAAATTATTCACATAAGTAAATGTAAGGAAACACTCATTTTTGTCAAATATAAATTTTACTTTCCAACAGATTTCACATGATCATATATTGTTGTCACTTTAAAAGTCATCACATTTGTTAGCACACAAACCACACTCACCACACTGTCCTTTCGCACATGACTGGCATGATCAGAAGACACAATGCTCACGTTGTCATCGCTGATGAACTATAGATATTAAATGCAGATAATGAAAAAGATTCACTTCACTGTAGTCTTATCTGATTTTTAAAAACATTAGGGAAGGTTTTGAGAAACATGCACATACTCTACAAGCACAACTGACATAATTTAGTGTGTGCCATTAAGTAGAAAACCTGTTAAAAGGCATAATAATGAGCTATTCTGAAAAAAAGGAAAAAGAAAGTATTCCCAAAAAGCACAAAGAAGAAAGTAAAGTTTTCTTTAAGTTAAATAAAATAAGAAGCCTGAATGAACTAATCAAAACTGGTAGGGATATCATGCCTTTTTAACTTCCAGTCCCTAGGGATCCCATCAGGGGTCAATAAATATGCTTCATGTTTTACTTTGGGAAATAAAAAAAAATACTGGGAAATAAAAAAAGAGTATTTTTAAAATGAAGTGATATGTATCAAAGACGTTATTCCCTACCAGCAAGGACATTGAAGCGATGATTCTTATTTGCCTTTATTTATCCCTCTGCAACTGGATGGAGGTATTTCCAGCATCATGCTACATGGCAAGCCTTCTTGGTTAACCAAAAGAAGGCTTATCTGCAGTATGTATGGTTTTATCTCCATTCTGACATCACTAAGAAACCATTCTGGAATCACCAACTGTGATTCTAAGTTGCAAATGAAGTAGGATCTAGGCCATTCACAAGACATGGTCCTATATTTGATTGAAAATATATTATCAAATTTTTGTTTGCAAGGGGCCACAGCTGGGACTTTAAAAATTCTATCAAACCCAAAAAATTCTATCAAACCCAAAAAATTGCCACACAGAATTTTACTATGGGGTACATTAGAAGTTAACTTTCTCCTGTGTGTGAAAAGGCCTTTATATTTTTAAACATTCCTGTGAAAAAAAATTTTTAAATATACAAGTGGCATTTTTAAAAAATGCCACTTGGAAACAATAGAAATGAACCAATCACAAATGTAAAAAAAAAAGGCTATATAACTCAACATTCTACAAAGTAATCTCAGATGATCATTAAAAAATTATTTTAATAATTTCTCCAGTTCTGACATTATTAAAGATAACAAGGTAATTCTTAAAGTCATTGTTTGCCATTGGGAATGCAAATTAGTACTGGTTTCTTTGGTTGTCAATATGGTAATACATATCATAATTAAAATTTATGTTTTTCAATCCCATCTCTTCATGATACACAATTTGCCCTACAAATCTATATGTGACTATACAAAACAAACTTGGATAAGAATGTTCATCACAGCCAGGCATAGTGGCACAGGCCTGTAATCCCAGCACTGTGGAGGCTGAGACAGGAGCACTGCCATGAATTCTTTGTCAGCTTGGACTACATAGTGTCTCAAAAAAGCACAAAAAACAAAAAACAGGTTTGTCACACAATTATCTATAGCAGGAAATATTTACAACCTAAATGAATGCTGACAAGGAAATGGTGTCCAAAATGCATACCTACGCACTTACAGAAGAAGATATTGCCATTATAAAGACTCTGCTGATATGAAACCTCCAGAGGAATTAAATGGAGAAAGTAAGGGATATGGCTTGTTAGGAAAAAAAATAATGTGAAAAGAAGACGAAACTATTCTGTATGAACAGATACAGAAAGGGCTGAGGATGTAGCTCAGTGGCAGAGTTCTTACCTTGCATGCACAAGGCCCTGGGTTTGATTCCCAGCACCACAATTTAAAAAACAAAAACCAAAAAGGAACAGATACAAAAAGATACTTCAAGAAGACGCTGGACAGCAGAATTTATATTAAAAATACAAATTACTTATATATAAAAGCACCCTGAAAGGAAAAGAGATTCCATCTGAGGATTGGTCCGGAGGCTTCTACTTCGGATTTTCCTTAATGAATTTTATTTTTATAAATTGCAAAATAAATTTTTATACTCTAGAAAGATTAAGCAGTTACAACTGTCCTTGTTTTGCTTTTTTATGCAACGATTTTTAAAACTTTGTTAATTTCTTCTCTTTCTAGCCCATGACAAAAGTGTTGGTAAGCAAGTGAAATGGCTACATGTAGGTAGACAAAAAGGAAAAAACACGACAGCTGACTCAACAATGAATTACTACTGCTGAAAACACAAGGAATTTCACACAAATTAAGAACTAAATATAAAAACTTAAAAATTTTCTAGTGATGATGGTTCCAGACTGGTTTAAGGAATTCTGCACTTTTGGGTGTGATGGCGCACCATGTGTAATCCCAGCACTTGAGAGGCTGAGGCAGGAGGATCACCATGAGTTCAAGGACAGCCTGAGCTACATAGTGAGCTCAAGGCCAGTAAGGACTACAGAGCCAGACCCTATCTCAAAAAAACAACAAACAAACAAATACTGTGCTGAGTCACATTCAAATAGAAACCATTGATTAGTTAGTACTGTACTTCATTTTTTGTATACTGAGGGAATACCATAATCCATGCACAAGAGTGAAACACAGCACACCCTCAATATTCTAACCAGTGCATACAGATTAATGACACACCAAAAGTTTCTATTCATAGCATGCAAAAAAAACTTGACAGCTCACCACAGGACTGCTTCGGGCTGAACTTGTTCGTGATGAGTAATAACTGTATTCAGATGGCTATAAAGTTTCCAAGAAAAAAGGCTTTACAACAGCAAGCAACTTCTTTTTCTTTTGGGAATACCCTAGTTATCACAGACCTAACCTGACCCTTATTCCCATGGTGAAGGAAATTCACTGATCTGGAACTCTCCTCTACTCCTACCCTAGGATCCTCGAGCTCTCCGACAGAAGAGAACAGGGTTGTTTTGAAAAGAGCAGCTCCAACTTCTTCAGGAAAAGCTATTGAACAACAAAGGGTTCTCTACTTACTCCCTTCATACTTAAGCCATGATTTTGAGCAGGCCCTTTTGCAAAGCTTGAGTAAGAGTCACAACTGGCTAGTTGAATGAATAAATCATATCTTGTAATTACAATTCAGGTTTAAATAACTTTTTCTTTGTAAGTAATCTGTGCCCTCCCACATCATTCCTCTCCCCACAACTTCCCCACATAGACTTACAGTTCGAGAACCATAAGGGTTATATAATCCACCACTGTATAAAGATGCCTAGAGAAAAAAAGAAATGCCATTTATCTATTTAGCGTCAGGTCGCTTTGAAAATAACTTTTTCTTTTAGAGCACTCAGTTCCAAAAGTATTGCAGAATGAAGATTGAAAGTAGTAACATTCTTAAATTGATGAACCAGTCTCATATTTTCGAACTCACATTTCACTACAATAGCACCACAGGTTATAGTATTTCCTTTTACCAACACATAACAAAACTAATAAAATTAAGATTTATTAATTTATGCTCTCAAAAGAAAAAAACAGCAGAAAAAGAAAGAACATCATGCTGACTGTCAAAACAAAATTAAGTTATAAAATCTCAGCATGCTAGTCCACTAGTACAGGTTACAATACAACAACTTAAAAGTAACCAAATAACAACTTGCATATTACACAAAACTACTGCTTTAGCCTTCTAGTGATCTTGCTTTATTAGAATACAGATTAACATGGTCAAGGTCATAGCCATCCCAAAGAAAAATACGAGATCCCTTTCATGAGCAGTCATCTCACAAAAGTACATGTGGTGGGACCCACGGAAATGGACTTTCTTTGCAGGAAACAGATTCTTACAAGCAGTCAGCAATGTCTACTTCTATAAATGGAATATCCCTATTCTTAATGCTGTGAAGTTTTATATTTTAAGCACAGATAGCATATTTTGCCATATACATAGCACTAAAGCCCTGTGTCCTTGACTAGAAGAAAGCTTTCAAAACACAAAGTAACACAACCATGGTTCCACAGCAGTACACATAGCAGAAGAGGAAAATACAAACCAGACTAGTACTTCTCAGCAGACCAGAATTTGGAATAGGAGAAGCCTATGAAAAAAATGCATTATTAAACCTGAAGAAAAGCAACTCGTAGTTCTAAAGGCAACATACTCTTCGGAAAGTACTAACCCTTTTACTCTTACATGTCGCCAAAGGGTCACTGTAGAGGGAAGAAGGCTGCTAAGAAACAAAGACAAAGCAAAATAAATAAGCAAAAACAAAAACTGGTCTCAGCATCTTGAAAACAAGAAGCTTATAGCTTTACATTCTATAATTCATTAGCAGTTCCTGCCTGCTTAAAGTAGTTTACAAAACACATGCAGTAAGAAACATGCTATTAGAAACTTTTTTAAAATGTCAAATATAAGCGTTAAGAAAGAAAATCATCTGGTATAGCTGTCCATAGATGTGTCTAAGTCCTATGGGTTTTTTGAACATTATTGTTAGGATAAGAGATGGGAACCTTAGAAAACACTAGGGAAAAGAGGGCCATGGCACTGAGTGTGTGGCAAATAGCAAGCACGATGCACTTATCAGCAGTTCTTGTGATGTTTTCACTGATGTCATGACAAATTTCTAATGGTTTTAGACTGGTTACTGGGGAACAGAGCTAAATTACAGCCACAAATACTCTTTTCCAAACAGTTTAGGAAACAGGTATATCAGGGCCCGGGATACAGTTCAGTGACACAGTGTCTTCCTGGCAAGCGTGAGGTCCTGAGTGTGATTCCAGGCACAGGCACAGGCACAGGCACAGGCACACGTGCGCGCGCGCGCACACACACACACACACACACACACACACACACACAGAAAACTGGTATGTCAAAACAAGGATGGATCAACTGCTTTAGTTTAATCAGATAAACTGTACCAATCACAATGAATCCCTGTACTGAAAGAATATGGTTTAAATTTTTTCTCAGCACACACTTGCAGTATAGAATGATCACATTCATTGTGGGGTGGTGACACATGTACATAACACATTTTAACGTTTTCCTTCCCTTTCTCTCCTCCCCATTCTTTCATTTCTTGGTCCCTTAATATGTTTTTTAAAGGAATAAAATATTATTTCCTAATGTTACCTGAGAACATAATTTTCATGTCTTTTTCACCAAACTTAATCAGACATAGAAAATTAGGAGTACTGATATTATGTGTGCAAATTTAACAAGGTCACCACCACCACACCCCTGCAAGGTCTGAGGTTTGAAACCAGAGCCTCACAGGTGCTAGGCAAGTGTTCTCCATGAAACCACACTCCCAGTCCTGAATTATTCTAAATGACTATGTGCCACATGCTGAATGTATGTTTTAAGTATGATATGACAAATGCTTTTAAAATAACTAGAGAATCTCACATTAAACCAACAATTACATTCTTCTCATCTCATATACAGCTTATATTTCCATGTGGAAACTTGTTTTGTAAAGGGTACTCATCTGTTTTTGTTGTTGCTGTTTTGGTACTGGAGATTGAACTCACAACCTCATGCTTGCCAGGCAGGTGTTTGTAACACTGAGCTAAATCCCCAGCCCAAGGGTACCTATCTTATGAAATATACTTGTGCCTACTGATTTACTAATTTCATTTGAAGGCACACTCACGTGAAATGTATGAATTCAATGACTAAAAACTAGTATATACACAGCCATTTGTCTATTAGTTGCAACTACTCGAAGCGCAAACTGGGGGATTAGCAACGTGTTAAAAGTAGATAAAACACATAAAGTCAAAAAACTTAAGACAGACCCGAACGTAGTATGTAGAAGTAGGTTTGCTACGTCTAAGACTATGATAGTTCCTCTGATCAAAGTAGAGGCCACTCTGCAAAAATCAAAATTAAACACATTTTCCTACATTAAATGTTGGTGATGTAACAACACAGATAAAATCTGAACATATAAAGGCAAAATGTGATACTGCCAAATTTCCTTCTCCACAAAGTATCTTCTAAAGCACTGAACTGATTATATTAAGGTCAACATAATTATTTCAAGTCTCTCAAAAGACTATTAAAATTTAAATATTTTCAAACAAGTCATTGCTAATGTTACTTTAAAAACAAGCAATAAACTGGCAGACAAACAGAAACGGAAATAACTTATTCTCACTTCATACTTAAGAATGTCCTTGAAAAATCTAGGACAGCTGAATAATTACCATTTTTATAATCCATCTGGCAAAACTACAGAAATGATTAGAGTTATCTGATTCTAACTTCTCTTACTCCCATTATTTGGCAAAATAAACTGATGAAATTAAATTACAACAGGGGGAAGAAGGAAAAAGAAAGGAACACACACTAAATATAGTTTGGTCTAAATCATCTATGGCAGGTTTGTTTCCAAATACCCTGTATAAAAACAATTTTATACAGTGTGATTACTTGAGTGAAATTATCTATCATTTTTACCCACTGTTAAGAACATTTATGCAGGGCTGGGGATTTAGCTCAGTGGCTTAAGTGCCTGCCTGGCAAGCGTGAGGTTGTGAGTTCAATCCCCAGTACAAAAAAAAAAAAAAAACTCTGGAAGAACATTTATGCAATCTCTGACCTAAGTCTTTTTTCTTCACTATGAACCTTGCAATCAAGGACACTCTACTGACGCCCCACCTCTACAACTCCTGGCCCTGCCTTCCTGGGTCACACCCCACTCATATCCTCAATGAGGCACTAACAGTCATTGCTGTCCATAGCTCTCAATATAAAAACAGGCAAGGCCTCTGACTCATCTTCCTTCCACTACGTTCTCCCAAAAATTCCCAAACCCCATTCTCCTCCCAACCACCATCCCACCACTCCTATGATAATCTTGAATTAGCAGGGAGCTTGGGACTACACTTCCTTCTCAAGTGATATGGCAATATAACAGAAAAGAGGTATTCCTTATGCCCCAAGAAAGTATTCTATAAATATCTTCGTCCTACAGAAATGTTTAGCAAGGTGATTAGAATAAAGAGTATATTAATTACTTCTATAGTTTACTTACATTACAGGTTAAAGAATTTTCTGTAAGCTACTATGAGAACTCTGTCATTGCATACTTCACTAGTTTCTATTTTTAAAAAAATGTATTTCAGTTCCCAAAGCATAAATTTTGAGAACAAAAGCACACTGGTATGGCCCACAATATCAAACTAAATCACCAGTTTCTAAAACAAGGATGAATATTCACAAAACCCATTCTTGAAGTATATTCCAAAGGACAGCTCATAAATAAAAACATCCTCCTGATGAGCTTCTTTTGATAAACTAACTATCCGACTTAACCCTACCTCTTAGAATTAGGATTTGCTAATTTGCCATTAAATCTTATGAATAAAAAAAACTCCTTTAATAAAGTTCTAATGTATCATGTTTCAGCATCATACAAAGTTTTAATAATGTCTTAGGAACATATCAAAACAGTCATAACCCTCAAATTACCTGAACTAATCAGAAAATTATGAAATGACACACAGGAGAACTAACCAGTAGGTCTTTATGAGAACCAAAAGATCTCTTCTTCATTCCATAAGATGGACTATGAGAATGATTCTGGAAGTAAATATTTTAAGTTAATGAAAGCATAGTTGAAGTGGTTAAAATAATAAAATTCACCTAAAATTAATACACACACAAGTCAGTATAAGATACAGAGCAGTCTACACGAAATCTGTTTTCCATGTGTTAATAAAGGAATCACGGCACTTGAATAGCTAAGATATGTGGCCTCTCTACACATCTTTATCCTTCCTCACCTCCCCTTGTGCCCACCACCTCACTTAGTATCTCGCCAGGTAAGGAAAACTAGATTTGGACTTAGCATGTGGAGACCTTCACTCCACACCTCACTGAGTCCCTCTATCTTCTTTATTAAGCATAGATGACAACAGACTCCTCCTTCCATTATCCTCTTACCTAAAAGTCAAAAGCCATCTTTTGAATCAACAAAAACAAGATTGAGGACCAGTAATAAAATGTTTCATTGCCCCGACAGTATTCTTAGTAGGCCTCACATGTGCCACTCAGGTGGAAAACAAAGTGGCATGGATTGCTTATCACAGAGCAGCAGTATTACTAAATGGTCACTTACACAAGGGTCCTTTGAAGACAAGACTGTTTAAACATGTAACTTTTCCTACACAGGCAGAAAGAAAGGTACATGGGGGATAAATAACAGTAACGTTGGGCTAGGGCTGTAGCTCAGTGGCACAGCATCTACCTGGCAAGCACATGGCCCTGAGTTTGATTCCTGATACCAAAGGGGGGGGGGGGGAGAATGTTACTAAATAGAATAGGTGTTGAACAACAAATCCAAGCTACTACTCACCTAAAATAAAAATGTTCTGCTACATGTACTCTTTTAACTGCCAAATGTAAATAGATCATTTTAGGGAAAACATCTCACATACACAGCTAGGTCTGGAAGCTATAATTACAAATTCATTTTTTTATTAAAAATGTGCATCTTTTCTTTCTATTGTAAACATTCTGAGGTGTCTAGAAATTTAAGCAGCTTACTGATATAGTAACCCAAGAAAAACAAGCTACAACTTAACCTTCTTGGCAATATGACAATACCAAATTAAGCCAAAATGTTTGGATATCACTGATGGTGTCATCTATCACTCCTGTGTGTTCTCTATTTAGTAATTTCACATCTGCTAGCTTATGACACAAACACAAGCCTGGGCTATTGTAGCTCAATATGTATCAGAAACATTGTTCATGCCTGTAATTCCAACTATTCTAAAAACTGATGCAGAAGGATGGGAAATTCAAAACTAATCTGGGCAATTTAGCAAGAACCTGCCTCAAAATGAGAACTAAAAAGGAGGATGTAGCTCAGTGGTAACATGCCTAACATGCCTGAGATGCTCTTCTGAGTTTACTCTCCAGTACAAACAGAAAAGCCAGAAGGAAAGAGGAAGAAAAAGGAAGAGAGGAAGGCGAAGGAGGGAGGGAGGGGGAGAGGGAAGAAGAAAGCGATTACTATCAATCTTGAATAAAGAAGAAAATTATTTTATCTAAACCTGAAACTCTAAAGGAAAAATTTATTACTAATAAATTATGCTACGATTGTTAGTCACACAAAAACATGAAAGTTAGTCATAATCTATTATTAGCATTTTGCTAATAATAATCTATTATTAGCATTTTGCTAATAATAATCTATTATTAGCATTTTGCTAATAATAATCTATTATTAGCATTTTGCTAATAATAATCTATTATTAGCATTATTATTGGCAGGTATTAATACAGTAAAACTCCACTCTTAACAAACAGTCATGCACAACATACTAATGACGAAATTCTTGATGATTTATCCTTGACAGTACTATACTGGGTTTCAGAAAAAGGTGAAAGTTGCTGGTGTTTCCAAAGTCCAGAATACAAAATAAATAAATAAATAAATAAATAACATTCATAATTAAAAATCCAATGCTACTTTAAAAGCAAAAATATTATTAAACACAAAAGCTACTACATTTTATTTAATATTCTTATACATTTTTAAATTGTATACACTGTTATAAATTATTGCTTAATTTAATGTGTATTTAAATACACTGTTATAAATTATTGCTTAATTGAATGTGTATTTAAAACTATATATTTAGGGCCAGATGCAATGGTGCACATCTGTGGTAACAGGTACTCAAGAGTTTAAGGGCAGCACGGACAACACAGCGAGGCCCTGTCTCTCAAAAACAAACAAAGAAGTATTCTTTTTCAAAGAACAAAATTCATAATCAGTATGGTGGGGTGATTCAATATCAGTACATTACAAGACAACAGTTTAAGGAAATCTTTCAAAATAGAGATTAAGC
Organism: Dolichotis patagonum; assembly: GCA_004027295.1. Taxonomy (NCBI): domain Eukaryota; kingdom Metazoa; phylum Chordata; class Mammalia; order Rodentia; family Caviidae; genus Dolichotis; species Dolichotis patagonum. The sequence goes on from PVJX010007705.1 coordinate 26,918, forward strand.
ATTCTGAAATCAACAATACTTTATATTTTGTTACTGTAACTGTTACCATCCTTCCTATTATTTGAAAAAGAGCACATCAAAGAATTAACACCCAGTGTCACAAGAAAATAAACCTAACATGATCATGTTTATATTACAAAAGAATAATTACAGCATCAAACTGGGAGACATTTCCTTCAATCAACTTGAAAACATACCTGAAAATTTTCCTCAATAAAATGCTAAACAAAATGAGAAACTGGTCGGAACAAAATGCGGAGTGCATAATACACATACAACTGTGACACTGAACAAAAGGCAAATAAAAACACCCAAAATTCATAAAACCAGACAACACACATTTTGCATCAGGTTTTAAAAAAATAAAATAGGTGTGATGTCATTTACATATGCAAAAAAGTGAATTAAATAATAACTACAAAGATTTGTGATTTCCTAGCACTGCTGAAGGATTCTAGCTCATATTTTTAAAGTAATCTTACCCAGAATGTCAATGGATAAAAGAAATAATAGTGATGAACAAGTTCACTGGGTAGTATAAATACTAATTGGTGAAAATATCTTTCTTTTACTACTGTTACATCCCTTTAGAATTTAGGGGATGCTATTCAAAACCTGATCCAAAACAATGTTTTTTTTAACAGGTTATGACTCATTTATGAAAGCAACAGTGGGTTCAATCAGCATTTTTAAAAATAAAGTAGAAGATAAAATATTAGAATGTTGTGCACAGTAAGAGTCTATGTTATTTTGCGAAACTTTTGTTTCAATAATATTTTATATACATACATATGTATGTATATAATAATATATGCTCAGGAATCTACATGTGCATATTGGATCATGTGGCATTTCTTGATGTCAAGATCACAATTTTAAAAAGCCTAAAACAGTGTATGATCAGATCATACATTCTAGTCCTAACTAGGCATTAATATGACTTAGACACAAATAAAGACTTTCTGTTCATGCTCAAGATGGTTTTTTTTAAAACATACTGCAGAAACCTCAAAAACCATATTTCATATAGGAGATAAGGCTAAGTGGTATAATTTTACCACTGGTATAAATTCACAGAAAATCTGATTGCATAAAATGCCACAAAGTATGACAGCAAAAGATCTGATTTGTGTTTTTCTTACTCTACAGCTAACGAAAAAAGCAAACAATAAAGAATATTATTACATGTGTAAAATCTATGAACTAAATATATTTTACACCATTATTAAATATATACATACATAAATAAAACACATTATTACTCAAGTCACACATGCTGGCATATAAATTATGCTCTCAAAAATGTAAGTTCTTTGAAGAGAATGGTCATATATCTTCTCAACCTCTGTATAGCAACAAGAGCATTTCATAGGAGTAAGTTTTAACAAGCTGAATTGTTTCAATTTTCCTTTTTCAAAATATAATGCTAAATTCAACTGGTTTTAAAAATTAAAGATCAGGCTTAGTGCAGGGTTCAGGAGTAGAATTCTTTCCTACAGCGTATAAAGCCCTGGGTTCAATCCTCAGGACCACACATACACACATACAAAACAAAGTTAAAACCTGCTCAGCTCTATCTCTAGTAGGCAAATTCAAATTTTGGACATACCAATTGCTACTAAAACTTTTGGATAAATCAAAAGAACCAACCTTAGTATGTAAAAGTTGGTATTTATGTTGTTTAAAAATAAATGATTTATCAAAGGAAGGAAAATTGAGAACAGTAAGGGCACAAGCTAACATATTTCCAACTCTGCTATTATAACTTACTTTAAAGAAACTTTTTTAGCACTCGGAGCAGCTTGCATGAAAGTTAGAAACAAAACAAAATATAGTAAACAGATTATGGAAACAAAGTTCAGCAAGTGTCAGTTTTTAACGAACTGAACTTATTATTTAAAACTCCGAGACACTGAAAATCAACAATAAATGGCTAACACTCTTGATACCATATACTTTCCTCAGTTGCACCCTATGATGTATCTCCTTTTGATTGTACTGGTTTTGCTCCAATATGTCTAGTGGGTTTTTCAATTACATTAAACAGGCTAGTACCAAATGACTAAACACAAACTATAAGCATATTTTAAAACTGAATTCATTAAAATTGTATCAAGGCACTGATACATAAATAGAAACTAAAAATATACAACAGTAAGAATCTCTAACAATGAGAAATAATAATTACCCCCATTCCTGTGATTCAAAATCACTTCATTTTCTAATCTTGGATTTTTTATTTTCTTGTAACAAACCAATCACTGAGCATTTATAAGATGTTTAAAGACAGATACTGCTGTTCCACATGATTAGTAACTGAATCACTGAACATACACTTATTTACAATATTAATCACCGCAAATTTGGACTGATACTATCTTAAGTTCATAGTCCTACCTTTGCTCTTTTTATTTTTATACTGAATGTCTGTAACATTTCCAATCTAAACAACTTGTGGCAAGCTTTCAAAAAGGCAATACCTGAAGGGTAACTTCTGGATAAAATCTAAGTTCAAAGAATACAGCTTAAAACCATAAATGTATCTGTCTCATATCCAGGTACTTCTAATGTTCATACATCAAATAACAAGCTAAAAGACATAACACTTTTTAATACATAGCAAGTAAAATTTTCTAAAATAACTAGAAAAGAAATACAAGAAACTCAAAATTACACAGTAAATCACAAGAATATTTAGATCAGTGTTTTAGGCCATTACATTTAATTTTAATATTATCTAATATATTCAGCTTAATGAAGATGATGAAGTTATTTTTAAAAACAAATAATCAGGGTCTGGTGGTGTAGCAAAGTAGCAGGCATATGCTGAGCATGAGCAAGTCCCTGCGTTCAATCCCCAACACACACACACACACACACACACACACACACACACACACACACACACACAGAAAAAAGGCAAATAACCTGACAAAAATTTAGAACACCGAACACCTAGTTAAGACATGAAAGACATAGAAAGACATGAAAAACTAGTTAACTCCAGGTTAAGACATGAAAACACTTATCTAAATTGTATTTCTTTTAAATAATAGTATTAGTGATCTTTTAGGCTTATTTCTGGGAAAGTCTACACATCTAAAGCAGTTTATGAGTATACTTACAGAGAATAAACACAAAACTAAACGAATTTTCAGGTTCACACAGCAAGTTTTTAAAATATTGAGAGCTATCCCTCTATCCCGTTACAGATTTTCATAATTATAATGAAAAAATACTGGAGAGTTAAAACTGTATGCCATTTATGATACAGATTTCATTAAAACATCACCCTCAATACTTGTATTGACGCACTCAGTAAATACTTACAGTTCAATGACAGACTTCTTTGTTATTTATTTACAGATTTATTTTAATGGTTCCTAAATTTAGCCAAACTTAGATTTAAACTTAAACTTAACATATAAAATTTTCTATACATATTTACAACTAACCAGCTGGATTAAAAAGTATGAAAATATATATTATGAAACGTATAATGGAAAGAAAAGAAAAATGTCATAAATTAAAAATAAAAAGGGATCGTTTTCACAGCCCTTGAGACTTAATTTTGAAGCCTGTGTTGACTTGCTGTGGTTCTTATTAAGTACTTAAAAAGAAAAATCAAAGTATCTCCAAGGAAATAAGACAAATTTGTATGTTATCTTCTGAAAAACCACATATTATATAATCCACTGATTACCTGAGATTTCCATAAAGGAAACAATCTTAAAAATCGCGCTCGTAAGCAACCAAAGTATTTATGATTTTTTAAAAAAGTTTACAAACTTACTTTTAAAAGACAGTAGAGTACAATCACCAAATGGAAACAATATGATGAACTATTTATGAACACAAATATATCAGTAACTAGTATATAAGAACATACTGAGGTTATTATAGTATATTTTATAAACTGCAGGTAAGAAGAAAATCAGAGGTGGGTTAAATTAACAAATACAGACATTAGCGCACAAGATTATTATACTGATAAAAATATACAGATATAAATGTATATAAAGCATTATCACAGTGCAAATTAAAAGCGCTATTTTGAAAGTTTAAAGCACCATTCTTTAATAAAAGACAGATCTGTGTTTAGTATAACATGCAAGCCTTTAAGGAAATTTTCATTTATCTTGATTTACAACAATCTATGCAAAAACTGTATAAATGTTTACTGTATAAATATATAAACATATAACTATAAAATGTTAATCAAAAAGTTAAATCATAATTCCTATGCATGTAACAAGCACATATTTTTTCAAATCAATAGCTCAATTTTTCCATGTAATAAAATTGTAATCAGGCAGGCAAATTTTAGCTATTTTCCTTCTAAAAATTCTTTAAGACATAAGAATATGAGAAACTTAAAAGCAGCCAATATTATCAGAAGCATGCAGATATTACTCTATAAAATCAATCTTATCTTGTGATACTTTTTTGAAATCAAAGATCTTTCTACAGGAAAAATTAGGCATATATTAGATGGAACTGATTTTTGAAATTGTTTACCTATAGCAATAATTTGAAAGAAAGTGCCAATTTATAATGCAAGAATTTTGCCAATATTTTTTATTTCAAAGGCAATGGCATAAATGGCACTGTCAGATTGTTGTAATTGCTGATGCTGAAGAAAGCTCACACTCAAAGCCTTTGCTATTGTTGTACACAAAGAACTTAAAATACAAACCCTGTGACTGCCACGACTTCGAAAGGACATTGTATTCTCAGCCTCCTTATAAAAACAAACATAGTGAAAGTCTGTGAGTGACTAAATTAAGTTAATGGATAAAAGTATCAGAGACAAGTTTATAGGTTATTACAAACCAGGTAAGGACGACGATGACTGGACTGGTGGGAATACCTGGCCCTTTCTGAATCTTCCTGGGAAAGGAAAACGCCACGTAAGTCAATCACTGAATAGACAGGTGTTTATTGGAACAACAGAGCAAAAAACAGTTAACAGCACAGCAACAGCTTACAGCAAGCAGGTTTGGATAATTTAGCTTCAAAAGCTGAGCTTAGGGACACAGCACGCTTTTCTTGAAAAAAAAAAATAGAAACAATCTTGGCACTGTTTTTATTTTATCAGGCATACAAATGTCTGACAACTTCTAGGTTGCTATGTATATTTAACTAAGAAAGCTCAAAATATTAAGATAAAAATAAACAAGTGCAATTAACTAGCAGATGTTGAGCTCAGTATTAAAGGTAGTATCTTCCTCACTGGAAATGTTTATGCAAGGGAGGAAGAAATGTTTATGCAAGGTAGGAAGAAATGTTTATCACAGATATATTTTAAACAGATTGCATATGGCTTTTAAAAACACTTGAGCTATAATTTTCAGCAGTTAGGAAGTGGTAGCAGTAAGATTCCTCAAGTTCAAGGAAAGCCTGGGCTACACAGTGAGCTCAAGACCAGCCTAAACTACATAGAGAGACTCTCTCAAAATGATGATGATGATGATGATAATGATGAAAATTCTGTGCTCGCTGTAAATAAGTTTTCTTTTCCTTTCACCACTCCAGTTGGAAAAGAACTCAAATAGACCCTGACTGTTGTTAATAAAAAGAACCACTTACATTTAGATGAAAGTACACAAATATTTTTTAGAGTTGGTAAAGTTATCAAGAGTCCTGCCTTAAGTCTGTAAAACAAGATTGACCAAACAGCCTAACAGCTGACTGAACTACATGCAATTCTAACCTTTTGCACATTCAACTACTAGCAATGAAGCATTAAAACCTGAGTCATGTGAAATCACAGGATTAGTCTCTAGAATATAATCGTCTCAACTGTAAGGAATATCTGATCTTTCAGAATCACAAAGTTCAAAGTGTTAAAGTAATTTAAATTGACTAAGAATCTACACATAAAAACAGAAACAATAATTCAACCAAATCTTGCTTTGACACCTTATTTTTGTTATGATCTTTAAGTATATGTTTTCTAATTCCTGGTTAACATCTGCTGTGTACACTGCTGCATTTGATCAAATTTGTCCTAAAGTCTGTTTGCAACCACCATTACAATTTAATGATTCTATCAGGTGTTCTAACTTTACCAACTCCAAAGTATTTGTACACTTTCTTCTAAGTGTAAGTAGTTCTTTATATTAACAACACACAGGGTCATTTGAGTTCTTTTCCAACTAGAGTGGTGAAAGAAAAAGAAAACATTTACAGTGAGCACAAAATCTTCATCATTTATTTAGTAATGTCACAAAAATTTGGGGGTGTTTGTGTTAACCCAACATACAGTTAATGTCGTAGCTAATTCTAGACTAGATAGCCTAGTTAGTTTTTAAAGCACTATCGAGGTGAGTTAATTCTATATTCCCCATATCCTGGGGTGAAATTCAAGGCTCAATCCCAACCTTCCATTTATGCTATCTTTTCTTTCCATTCTACCAACCACAAAAGAGCATTTCTAAAAAAAATTTCCATCCAAAAGTACATCCTATCAAAGATATGGCAGACTGATGAATTGATATTTATTTTTTAGTATGTCTATGATTTAAAAATTCTAAAACACCTTAAGTACTGATACACCTCTATACTTCAACAGCTTTTCTTTTAGTTCCATTTGAAATGTGGCCTAAAAAGACCTTAGACAATTACAGAGTAAAATGTAAATCCCACATACAGCAATTAATTTGAACACAATACAGTTTATTTCATACTCAAAAACTAAATAAGTACTATCTGATAGTATTTTCTGTGACAATGGAAATGTTTTCATCTGTGTTCTCAATATGACAGCCCATGCACCACATGGGGCTACTGAGTACTTGAAATGCTGGAAGTGAAACTGTAACACAAAATCTTAAATTACATTTCACTTTATAGTCTACATTTAATTAGAACACAAGGCTAACTGCTACCATATAGGACATATTTCTCTAAACCTATTGAGAAATGTTCAGGTAAAACTTTAAACTTCTATTACACCAAAAATATTCAAAATACATATTCTACTAAAAGTCTACCAAGTAGAAAGGTGAAGCATTTTGGATAGTTTCAATGACTCCTCCTACATTGAGAACTTTTTACATAGTGGCAAATGTGAGATAAACAAAATGAAATCTTTGTAAAAAGACCCTGTTAGTAACTTTTATAATTACTTTGTAAGACCATTAAGGGTCCATAGATCTTTCTAATTTCATTACAGTAAAGAAAGGAATTTACAAGTTCATAAAGATGGGACCATTTTAATAGCCAACTTGTATTTTACCAAAATGCTCCCCGGGCAGCAGATTTAGCTCAGCAGCACAAGCACCTGCCTAGCAAGCACGAGGTCGTGAGTTCAATCCCCGGTACTAAAAAAAAAAAAAATGCTCCTCTAAGGGAAGAGGGGTTGAAGGGGAGGGGGGATAAAGTTATACCATGACAAAAATGCTCCTCTTCCAACTAGTATTTCCAATCAGTACTCTCACTGCTTGAAACTACACACATACCACAGAGCTCTTTCCTAATTATTTATTTTCATGACTATTACGGCTTATATCTATCTAGATGTTTCCCCAAGGTCTCACACAGTCATAGGTGGAGTTTTTCAGAGGTAGTCTGATCTAGAATGTGTGATGCTGAGATAAGTGTATGACACTGGGATTAAGAATGTGTGATTATGAGCAACCCACTCAGGACCCCTTCTGGCTCTCTCTCAGACAGAAGCTTTCTTTCTCTCAATAAAATATATCCTGCTCTTAAAAAAGGGAAAAAAAAAAAAAAGAATGTGTGATTACTAAATTAGTTTGGCATAGTTCTGAGTGTGGACTATAGGAAATCCTACCCTGGATCAGAGTACTAACCACCTTAAGGGCATGCACTCTGAAAAGAATATGAGGGACAGAAAGGGGACTGCTGTAGTCACTTGCTGCTTCACTGCTTGCTGCCTTCCTGCCTCCCAGGAACTGCTTCTCCTCTGCAATGTCCCTTTGCCAGGCCACCCTGCCTTGCAGCCAGCCAACTATAAACTGAAACCTCTACATACTGTGAGCTACAATAAACCTTTCTCCTTTAACTTTGGGTGTTGGGTATTTTGTGTCAGCAACTAGAAAAGTAACTAACACAAGGGCCCCTGGACACAGAAATCAAGTAAGACTTTTTTTTTTTTTGGTACCAGGAACCAAACTCAGGACCTTGCACTTGCCAAGCAGGAACTGTGCCACTGAGCTATTCCATGGTCCTAAACAAGACTTTTAATATAGTCAATGCAATTAATTAGGCTAGCTGTTAGTTACAATGGCTAATCTATTCCAAAATAACAAAAACATACATGAGGAGTCCCTTACTTTTCAATTACCAAATGTCTTTTACCTTTCTTTTCTAAAATGGTATCAAAATGAGGATAATGATAAAGTTTTAAATTCAAAGATCATCACAGTGACAAATATTTTAATTATGGCTAAACCTTAAAATGCTACTACAGAAAGGGTTTCTTATGAAAGTTCCTTTTTTATCAGCAATGATACAGCAGTTATTAACCACTTATTAATGGCAGACTTGAAAATAAAATTTAAAATACCTGTGACCATTTCCTATAAAAACACAATACATTCAAAAGTTTGCATGAGATTTTCAAGCTTCATAAGCTAACTCCCAAGCTTCCTCATGTATCAAGTTAAGAACTGCTACAAAAGTAGACAGTTGATGAATTTACCAACCTTGGAAAAATGTAGGAGGCATTCACAATAACTAACATTCTGGTTTACAATTTGCTACTGTAGCTAACAAATTTGAGAGTGGTGGCAAAGGACGTGAAAAGGAGCTCAGAGAGAATACTAGAAGTAATTTTCAGAGGGCACAGAGGAATGGCTTGAATCATGTCTCCATAAAGACTCTGTGAACTTAGTTTTTTAAAGAAGAGGGAAGGAGCAGAGAAAGGAGGAATTTGAGAAAGAAAAGAACAAAGCCATAAAAAGAAAAAACACATTGGTTTATGAAATCATTCTTGAATAGAGGCATTCATGTGATGAAAGCAAAGCTACTGACCACAACCGAAAATGACTGGGCTCTCAGTACACATGTGGTCCACTACCAACAAAACACATTCTCTCTGATCTCTGACCCTTAGGTTCACAAAGGTCGAACACTGTTAAGACTTTGCAAACTATTAGTCAATGTTTTACTTCAAGATTGCATTATTTCAACAAGCTACCACAACATGCAGGACAGGCAATCCTGGCCTACCAGCCACTTGTGAATTTGTCCCCATTTCCGGTCAAAAGAATGATGAGAGTGCTACAAATGCAAAAGTTTCATAAACTAAATAGTTTTCCACACACTGCAATCTCCAAAATTATTAAATCAATTATATACTCTCTCTAAAGAACAATGATTGCTGTCTTAGACATTTGAAACACAGGAAATTACTAAATATGTGTAATAATAAAAAGATACGTGGCTCTTTGCAGTTTAGAGAACCATAAATAGAACATACATTTAGTAACAATCCTCCACTTATTGCTTAGTATAATCTAGTATAATCTTAGGAATATAAAAAACAATATATTGTAATAGTTACATTTCAGGCCAAGAAAAGTATTCAGTATTAGTGCTTAATAACAACCCCACAGGTGTCTCCCGCTTTGTACTAACACAACATCAAAAATATTTTTATGGAAGTTTTTAGGGCCCAGTCAGTGTCAGAAAAAAAGGATAAAAATTAGTATTTCATAATCCTTCAGTTATGAGCTATGCTGCTACAGACATTGTTATGCATGTACCACATATGGTGTCTTTAACTCTTTTAGGAAGATACTTAGAAGGGGAATGGCTGGCTCAAATGGAATTTCCAGTTTCAGTTTTTTGAGGACTCTCCATACTGATTTTGCTGCCTTGTTTTTCTAAACACAAAACTATACTGAACATATGTACTATTAAAAAGCATAAGACAAATGTGAAATCAACCATAACTCCACAGTCAAATCCAAGTATTTGACGGCAATCACTTCTTTCCAGTACTTTTTGATCCTACAGATGGATAATGGTTTTTGTAACACAAAGCTGAAGCCCTATCGATTTTACAGTTTTAATTTTTTTATATTTTCTTACATGAATGAATATGTTTCAGAATTACAAATTTGAATAACTTCATAACATAGGCATCGTAATTCAAATTTCAGGACATGTAGTTCTATACTAAATAACTGTCATCTCTAAAGCTACTTTAGGTAACATAAGATGAGCATTTATAACACCATAATAACTAATAAAAATGTATATAGTAAAAGCTATATATGTTTGTTATTTAAAACAAGTATTGCATTTATCTTGCTGATATAAAATGATTTGTTAAAATATATACATCAGTTTAGAATATCCTAGTGTTTCAAATGGAGCCAGATTCACATCCAATTACCCGAACCAAGTATTGGAGGGGCTCAATGAGTAAGAAATCAGGGCTACTCTTCCTAAGTTACCTCTTTTTGTTGTCGTTCCAGTTCTCTCATGCGTATATCTCTTGCTTCTGCCCGAGCAGCACGTTTTGCTGCCAGCCTTGCTTCTGCCTGAAAAGCAATATAAGACTCAACTTTACAAAACAAAAACAGTAGCAGTAACAATCTGTACACCCCCTGGATGTGAGGATAAAAAGTGGATAGGACATTACTTTCTAAACAGGCTGAGGAGACAAGACATAGATCAACAAGTCTGACAGATTTCTTCAATCGCTATATATTGCTCAACCTTTTTCAAATCTGAGCCATCACCCTTAACTGCTTGCCTTGATTACACATTTCATATAGTTCACACAGTACATTATGAATCTCCCCAAACTAACTCTTTTTCCAGCACTTTTTCTCTGATCGATTTAGTCAAACTAGTAACTTCAAAAACAACTGCAATTTTATTGTGATTATTAGCAATATTCAGTATCCAAGTAACATAACTGACAAAAGAATTCTCTACCACTCAGTACCTCAAAGTGTTACAGGTTCTCTCTCCTACTGTTACCATTTCTGTCCCTCTCTTTCTCTCTTTTTCTCCTCTTCCTATCTCCCTTTCCTTAAATTGAAATATAATTTACATATCAAGTTCACTAATTAAAAGTGTAAAATTCAGTGGTTGTTAATATTATAGTCACAATTATATACAACCATCACTACTAATTTAAGCTTAAAAAGAAACCCTGTATCTTTTAGTAGTCACTTTCTATTACACCTTCCCTCCAGCTCCTGGCAACCACTAATCTACTTTACATGTCTATGAATTTACCTATGGTAGATATTTCATAGACAGTAACTGGATTCATGCAACATGAATATTTCATCTCTTGTTCAGACTACTGCAACTGCCTCCAAATCCATCTACCTACCTCCGTATGTCTTGCTTAGAATCTGTCCTATGATTCGATTTTTACATGGTTTTAAAACTTACAAGCTAGCCTTCCAAAACGCATGTCTGATGATGTCACTCAGCTGTCTAAAATCCTCCACTGGCTCCCCATTACTTATGGTTAAAGCAAAGGTTTCTTGGAATCGCACAAAGAAAAGGAAGCAGTGCGACAAAAACAGAAACAAGATTCCTCACAACCAGCCCACCACCTTATCTCCCAGAATCTGCTCTGTGTGAATCAGATGTATACCATCTCCCTCTGTGCCTGGACTCTACCAGGTTCTGCAATAAGTCTCTCTTCTCAGATTACCTGCTTGGATGACATGCTCTCCCTTCTCTCAAATCCATACAAAATGTTGCATTCTATGAAGACTTTCCCCTTTCTCTCTTTCATCCAATAACAGTATACACCAGTGATGGCAAATCTTTTACTTTTCAATAATACAAACAGTCTGATGTGACACATATGCCACAGATTCACCACCACTGGTATACACCCACGCCTTTATTGTGGTTTTATTACATTCTATAATGAGTCATGCTTCTGTCACTCCATAATTTTTATGCTGCAGTGTCTGCTAAATGAGCAAATGAATTTTAGGCAATGGGCCAGAGTATCAAGGAAATGAGATAAGGAATTAACCTGATATACCACAGGAAACCTAAATACTGTATCTTCTTTTTGGTTTCTATTTTGTAGTGGTTTCCTCTGCCCTTGGCCACATCCTAACTCTGATTCAGATTATCCCCTGTGATAACTACAGTACTTGCTTCTTTCTATGTTGTCCTATTTGTGTCCAGTAAGAACAGACTTGGCCAATGTTTAAAAGGATCTACTCTGTGTAAGCAACTATGTTAGCTGCTGGAAATACAGAGTAAGTTATGACATCTTGGCCCTAAAGCAACTCACAACCAAAGTTGAGGGAGACAAACACAAACATTTACAGGAAAGGAAGCATGCAGAAGGAAGAAGTTTGTTTTGCCCAGCATAGTCACTACAGGCTTCCAAGAAAAGGAGACAGTTTAAGAGTTAACTCCTATTTACCCTGATTTTGGCAGTTTCCCAGTCTGCTTCATTGGCCTCCTAGTAGCAAAGCACCTGCAAAATAACCTGTAATCTATAGATCTTAATCTGTAACTACAAACATGTCCAGAGCAATTGATATTTCCACATAAATACTACACTGGTTTCTATCTTTTAAAAACCTATCTTCTACTTCAAGTTATCTGCCTTTGTGATCCCTGTAGACATTACTTTCTATTAGAGTTTGTATTTTATAGAAAAAGATTTCAAGGCTAAGCTGTGCTTTAGTATACAGAAAATACATTTTTAAACTACCAAAATAACAAAACTTTCAAATCTTTTAAAATTTATAGCCATAGCAATGACTAAGAATTTTCATTTCCATGTGTATTAGCTTTGTACCCATCATCTCTCTTAAAAACTTAATTTAAAAATGCCAATTTCAGCCTAGTAGAGAGGCACAAATTGCTGAGGCAGAAGTATTGCAAGTTTGAGCACCACCTGGGCAACTTAGCAAGACCCTGTCTCAAAAAAAAATAAAATAGCCTGGGGATGTAACTCCATGAGAAGGCCTGGGTTTACTACCCACCAAAAAAAAAAAGCCACTTTCACTCTTCTAGGATCTCTCTGTGGCCAATTTTGCACAATCCAGACTGAAACAGGATGTCTCTAACAAAACCTAAATTGAAATCTGTTCAGTCACTGAATCAATAGATCACCGAAATCTACTCTTTAAGAAGATGTCTTTCACAACAAAAAGAAACAAAAATATGGGTTTCAAAAACATACAGGCCCTCTTCTCTTTGTTAACTTACCTACTTTATCCTGAATTCAGATGTTAGCTCTATTACAGGGTGTGGAAGAAAAGCCACTAAACCACAAGCTTTAAAAACAGGGAATCAAGATATAAAACTAGTATATTTGCCTCTTTCTATACACAGCTACCAGGTGCCTGAAGTGACTCCAATAGCAAGAATAGCAAGGAGACAAGGCTGACTCCAACTCACTTTGCAGAAATTTAAGACCAGCACGTCCTAAGTGACTATCATTGATGTCCTGGATAGACTTTATCAAAAACATGATTATAGTTACACATCTCAGGCTAAATATGCTATCCTGCTTGTTGTTGCTACTGTTGGTAAACTTGAAACTTGTTATCTCTAAGAACAGGCAGCCCCATGAGCATTTACACACTGAGTGTAAAACAAGTAACTATTGGTATTAACAAAAGTAACTCCACTGAGCCACTCAATAGCCAGAAAATATACAAATACAAGGAAATAGTTAAGGAAGTCAGCATTTACATTAATAAAATTGGTGGCAATCCCTACACAGTAGCTTTTGTGCCAATTATGAGCCAAGTATTAACATGCCTTTGGGTTCAAAGGGTGGAAAATTACCCACAAATATGGCCAGGCCAGTGGAACCCCACTGATTGAGGCTATGAGTTACATTCTACCACTAACTCATAAAACTGACAAGCCTCTGCATCTATGTCTGCAGGATGTTTATAAAATTGAGGATACTGGCACAATCCCTATGTCTCTGGCAAAAATTGTGGGCTCAAATCCAACATGGCAGTCACTTTGGGTTTAATCAATGTCACAACTGAAGTCTACGTAAATAAATGTACTATGAAGCTTTGAGTGAATCTCCTACTGGGAAAAATGTCTGTCAAAATACTGTAACATTGCTGGTGACAGCAAAATGACCCACCAACAGAAGCACTTCACTGCTCAGGTGATTATCCTGAACCATCCAAGGCAAATCAGTGCCAGCTGTACTCCTGCAGTGAACTGTCACACAGCATATAATGCTTTCAAGTTTGCTGGGTGAACAGAAAAGAAATCATTGTCCTGGTAAGAAGTTAAAAGATGGTCCTAAATTTCTAAAATCTGGTAATGCTGCCATCATTGATAAGGGATACTGGCAAACCCATATATGTTGAGAGCATCTCCATATTCTTTGGATCATTTTGCTATTTATGATATGAGACAGACAGCTGCTGTGGGTGTCTTTGAAGCAGCAGATAAGAAAGGTGTTGGACCTAGCAAAGTTACCAACTCTGCCCAGAAAACTCAGAGCACTGAATGATTACTCCTAATACCGTGCACTCTAATTTTAATCAGTGGTAGAATAATGGTCTCAGAGCTCACTGCTTCAACTGGTCATTTAATAACAGAAGACTGGCTGATGTGCAATAAAACCTTCAGAAGTAAATGAGAATATTCTATGGACTATTTAGCATTTTGTATGTAGAAGTTTTAAGTCTTAAGTTTGGTGTTTCATTTTGGATTTCTGGACAGGGTCTCACTGTACATAGTTCAGCCTGTCTTTAAATTTGCTATGTGGCCCTGACTGGCAATCCTCTCGTCAGCTTCCCAAGTGCTAGGCATAGGCCACCACACCTGGTTCTGCTTTGGTTTGTTTTGCATTGATGTTGCTATTGTTCATTTCACTGGTAAGCTCAATAATTTTTAATGGAAATATGCTTTCAAAAATTCTCAGACTCACTGAAACAGATCCAATGAGAAAGAAAAATGTAAACATATTACAGCTATTGATGGTTATAATAAAAAAATTAAACCAAAGTTAGCAAAATTGTCAGCAAAACACAAAGAAATCAAAACACTGCTCATGCACTGCCAATGGAAATGTAAAAATATAAAACTGTTTTGGAAAATATTTTGGTAGTTCCTCAGAAATCTAAATGTTATATAACCCAATGCTCAGCTCTAGATGTATACCCAAGAGAAATGACAATGAATGTCCACATAAAATGTTCACAACATCATTATTCCTAATAGTCAAAAAAGAAGAAATATAAGACTAGGGAAGTAGTTTGGTGGTATGTGCTTGCCTAACGTGTGCAAAGCCATTGGTTCAATCACCGCTATCACAAAGAAACACAAAGTAGAAACCACCCAAATCACCATCAACTGATGAATGCATAAACAAAATGTGGAATATAGATAAAACGGAATATTATTCACCCATAAAAAGAAACAAAACACTAACACAAGGTACAATATGGATAGACCTTGTTTGCCAGCTATTAAAAGCCACATATTACACAGCTGTAGCTACATGAAATGTCCACAATAGACAAACACAGAGAGACAGAATTAGACTACTTGATTGCCAGACGTAGGGGGCAGTGGAGATGAGGCATCACTGTTAATTAAGAAGGAAGTTCTTTGTATGCTAATGCAATGTTCTGCAGTTAGGTAATAGGTGATGATTGCACATTCTTGCAAATACACCAAAAAGCATGAACTATTCCAAATGGTGAATTTATTGGATCGCAATTATATCAATTTAAACTTTCTTAATGGAGACTGAATGTATTTTTAAAATGCCTAAGGCTAAATAAATACAGAATGTATAAAACTCCAGTATATAAAACTTAATATGTAAGACAGGATAAAAGAAATCTTAAATACTCTGGTTTCTCTTCAGATTGTATAAATCTTTCGCCTTTTACTAAAGATTTCCGTGGAGAGGAGCAAAAAATAAAAAAACAAAAGAAAAGAAATCTTAATAATCCAGTAACCCTGAAAAACACTAGGTTAAGTTTTGGGCTTTTTTTAAACTAATAATATATACACTGTGAATCTCAAAAAAGAGAATGGAATATATAGCATTTCTCAGACTAGACCACATTATTAAATATAGCTCACCTAATTCTTCATGAATCATGTCCAGGAATACACTCTGAGAAATAATGATTAAGCTTCTAGCAATATGTCAGGTTCCACTTCAAGTTGCACAAAGTCTGTTAAAAGTATACTTTTCTTCTTCATAGTTTAAAAATTAGTATTATCAGGATAATCTCCTAACAAAACTTTCACTGGGTATGGTGATACACACGTGGAATCCCAACTACACTGGAGTCTGTCAGGAGCATCACTTGAACTCATGAATTTGGGTCTAGCCTGGACAATACAGTGAGAACCCATTTCAAACAAAACTACAAGATTACAGATAACAAGGAAGTAGTTACACTAATGTAACTACTAATACTAATGTTCATGCACTTACTTAGGAAGGATAAATGCTTATTTTCTTTTAATCCACAAAACAATCCCTTGAGGTACATAAAACATGAGTAACTTGTCCAATATTCCCAAACCAAAACATATCGAAGCTGAGATCCACATCTTAATCCTACTCTAGTATATACTTTGAACCAGGTTGATATAAACCTGTATCTTGTTATCTCTAAATATGAGAGCATGTGTTTATAGACAAATCACAAAGGTTTACTTTGGGTGAATTATCCTAGAATTTTCAATTTAGTGCAGATTCTCTCAGAAGTACAGATTCTCAGATAGGAGAGAATCTGTACTATTCTGCTTTTAATTCTCTGCCACTCCTCCACCCCAAATACAATCTCTTCTTACTGTAGAGTCCTTCTCCTTGACTGTTTATTCCACAGTTTCAAGTATCAGCGAATGAGAATAACTCCAACCTAACATCACAAACTAACTTCTCTGCCAAAATCGAAGCTTACATTTCTAACATCTAATGGATCTCTTGTCAGCACCAACTTAAAAGGAAATGAAATCACTTCATCTTTCTTCCAGTGAAAATGCTTTGGCTTTCTACTTTCCAATCTCTAGAAATGAAACCCTTCTCATCTCTATTTAAATCCCTGCTCAGAAATTCTACTTCCTCACCAAGCTTTTACAGTATCCCTTTAATCAGCCTTTAAATTCCAGTCCAACAGATCCCTCTACTCAACAGGCTCCTACCACTTTGACCTAGAGTACTTCGAATTTTCAGTTTCAGTAGAGTACCTCAAGAAATTTCAGTTTATCCATGCTGACTCCGTTCCCCCACCCCGCCACCTTCATTGCTATCCCAAACTATACATTGTGGAGTTACCTCAAATACCAAGAAACCACCACAGTACAATGTCTCAAAATAACATCAGTCATAATATACCTTATGGTGGCCAATACCACAAAGCACCCCTAAGCTTTCCAAATTTTAAATTTGGACATTGTAACTGCTTAAATTAAATAAACACAGGGAACAAGTAAAAATAGTGACATTTTGGAATATTAGTGGCATTCCAAACCAGATCATCTGAGGCCAACAGAGCCTGTTATAAATCTTCCATCTATCCAGTGGATGATCTATGAGGAACCTATGTGATCTGCTAGGCAATGTTCACTGTTTGCTCCAGTTAAAATCCATAAATCAAATTTCACTATTCAGAAAGCAAAAAAGATATGTTTATTTAAAAACTAATTTGAACCTATCATATTAAAATACAGGGTCAGAAGAGTTAACTATGTTGTAAATATATTTATATAAACTGAATTAGGTCCATTAAATATAATTAATGTGTTACATTTGATGAATCACTTAAAAATGGTTCTTAAGTATAGAATGGACCATAAAGATTTTCAGAAACAAAATAAGTATCATCCAACACTATCACAGTTAAAAAAAAAAACAAGTGCTACTTGTTTTTAAATAAATAGGAAAGTATTTCCAAGAAATATAATGTAAATGGTTTTCATTAACAATATATGAAAACAGTGAAAAACCTCACTGAATCTGTGCCATTTTCATTACTATAATTCTGATACTTTTGGTAGTTCTCTTGTGCAAATGGTTTTTCACAACAAAAAAAGGCTTTCCCTCCACACAACCTCCCAAGCCAATGAACTACTCAATCTTAGTAAATTTTGTTCTCATTTTCTCTGTGATTCCACTGAAAGAATTATTCCTCCTCTTCTATCAGGTTAAACTCTCCCCAACCTACCACATACGATGTCTGCTATGATGTAAACTTCATTCTCCCAAAGACTTTGCCCAAATATCACCTTGCCTCAGTCTTCACTTTCTCTCTCTGTTGGTTCACCCTCCTCATCAAAAGTGATTTCAAAGTCTCCCCCATCTTTAAGAAACAAACAAAAAACCCCACAGTAGCTCAAGTTTATCTTGCCTCCTCCTTAAAGCAAAGAGTTCTCAGTACCTCTCTCATTTTTCTGTCCAAGCTATTGTAATCTGGATCCTACCCAACTTAATTAAAATTGTTCATGCAAAGGTCACCAATGACCTCTAATTACTAAACTCAATGGAATTTCTTTATTCGTACCTCATCTGTCCTTTCCAGACTGTCAACATTACTAACCAGTCACTCCTTAAGCCTCTCATCTCTTGGCATTATGCAATATGAGCGCCTCTTGGTTTCCCTCCTTTCTCTCTGACCTTCATTCCTCAGAATCTTTCATGGGCACATTTTTCTTTGCTAGATTCTTTGTGTGTGTGTGTGTGTGTGTGTGTGTGTGTGTGTGTGTGTGTGTGTGTGTGTGTGTCTTTCTGAGACAGGGTCTCACTATGCAGTTCAGGCTGCCCTTGAACTTACCTGTAGCCCAAGCTGGCCTCAAACTCATATTATCTTGCCTCGGCTTTCTGAGTGCTAGAGTCATAGGCATGTGCCACCATGTCCAGCGAGTCTTCAGTTTTTAATATAGAAAAGTCTCTAGGCTTGACATTGTGCTCTTTTCACCATAGGTGCTTCCTCTACAAATCTTTATATCTAAACCACATTTTTTTCTACCACAGTCAGTTCTTATTTAATTGTCTACTATAAATTGAGGATGTCCCCCAAGAACCTAAGACCAGTATGTTCTTAATTTATGATCTCTCCCTTAAACTTCCTCTTTAAGTTACCTATCAACTTCCTCACTAACCAAAATATGAAATGAGGACTTCCAGAAAGATGACAGAGCAATAAGCAGCAAAAAAGTAACCATTCCAAGATTTGAAATCCTGGAATACTGGAAAAGTAACTCGGGGAAGAAAAGGAGGAGGGAAGTGGATCCCCAGGACACAGGAAGGATCTGAAGGAAAAACTTCACAAAGAAAGCAAAGGGACAGACCTCAACAAAGAAAAAGGAAAGGACAACCTACACTTTCTCCCTAAGACCCGGCTTGTGGCATGAGAAAGGAAAATTAGATCTCTATAGAGATATAGTGAAAGCGGGTGACTCCAGAAGTCTCCAGGGTGAAACACAACAGTGGATCAGAGCAGCGGATACTGTGTGCTCCAACAGCTGGTCAAGTAACTTCAGGTCAAGCCACTGAAGCATCTCTGGTTGGACACTAATTTAGGGAAGGGCCAACTGAACCCAGTACTCAAGAGTAGCACTGGGTTGACTGCATTTCAGGGGTCCCAGTGTTAAAACCCCAGTGACTGGGGGAGAGACAATCACAGGAGACATCCAAGACCAGGCAGCCATGGTCAGGCCAGCAAGAGACATCCAGAGGGTTATAAGCTAATTGACTCAGGCCTCCACCCCACAGTCAGAGGCTTGGAGCAGCCTACATTTCTGTGGAGTTGAAAGTATCACAATTGGCCCTTGCCCTAATCCTCATCCTACCACGGGCTTGACAGGATTGTCCAGCACCCTACTCCTACTGCAGGGCTTGCTAAGATCATCCAGTATGGATCTGGGCTCACACTGCTTCCTTAAATCTACCAGCAAGAACAGAGCAATGTTCTGAATTGGACACTACCACAAAGCTGTAGAACCCAGAAGGTAAGACACAGGATGAAATTACAGGGAATTTTTTTTTTTCCATTGCTGTAGGCATTTTTTTCCACATTCAGTTTTTTTGTTGTTTTTGTTTTTTAAGAATGAACATTGTTTTTAGTGTTCTGGTTTGGTTTACTCTAGTTTTTCTTTCTTTCTTCATACTTTCCCTCCTGTCTTCTTTATCAGTTTGCCAAGACTTAGGTAATCTTCCTTGTCCTTCAGCCTTGCTTCCTATCTCTTTCTCTTCTATTTCTCCATTTTTTCCTCTTATTCCTTTTAAATTTTCACAATCTAGGATAAAATCAGTCAATTTAGTGATAAATATATGTATGTACACTTATGATTTGTCTTAAATTTTGTTATACACCTATAAATCTTTTACCTATGGTTAAAGATGACAAAACGACAGTTTGTCATTTTCCAATCTGTGTTTGTTGCTACTGTTATTAGTGATTATACTACTTTAGTTCAAGTGAGATAGCTGTTATGTCAACTGATCTTCCTTATAGGCCAAACTGTCTAGAGGTCATAAACAATAATACAGTCCAGTATCAAAGAACTGAGTGCTACACCAAACAAACAGCAATCTTTCATCTATTATAAATTGAAGAGGCAGGATCTTGGGACAGACTCAAAATTCTAAAGCCAGCTATGCCTAGAATACATCTCTCAAAAATAGTAATTTCTTAAAGTGGTCTCAATACTATTAATAAAGCTACCCACCATAAGCAATTTACAAGCCTCAATGCAGAAAACAAATACAGAAACAAAGAAAGAAAGAAAATGAGAAAACACAGAACCAAGATACAACCCCTAACTGTAAACTCAACCAAGGGACATTGAGACAGAGAAAATCAAAAGGCCTCCAGCTCAATTTTATGAAATTGTACCAGCTGAACTAACAAAACAGATGAATAAAACTTCTGACAAAAACAAAATGAATTAAAGAGATTAATGCCCACAATGAAAGAAACGATTAGTGAATTAGAGATTTAAAAAAAGAGCTCAGCGAAGATATGAAAACCATGAATACTCAACATAGAAAAGACTGGGTTCCATAAAACATACTCAAATGGAAATCCAAAAGATTAAAAATTCTACTGAAAGTATATGCAGCAAAGTTCACTAACGTGAAGATAGAATATCCCAACTATAAGATGGAATTGTGGTTGACAATCAACAAATGAAAGACCTCCAAAAAATACCAAGGGAACAGGAAAAAAAACCAGTCCAATAGCTGCTAGACGATGCAAAGAAGACTAACATAAGATTAATCAGAATCAAAGGAGAATCATAAGATAGCACAAAAGGCATATTTAAAAAAAAACTTCACAGAAGTAATACAGAAAACTTTCCAAGCATAGAAAAAGATTTTAAGATATAGATAAGTGAGGCATACAGAATTCTGAATACTCATGATCAGAAAAAAAATTACACCAAGGTACATAACAGTCAAACTTTCACAAATTCAACACAATAACAGAATAATAAAAGTAGTTAGAAAAACAAATCACCTATAAAGGAAAATCCTTTAGAATCACAGCAACTCAAACCCTTAAGTCAAAGAGAGGCTGAAGCATGTCAAGCCCTAAAAGAAAACCTCCAACCCAAACTGACGTACTCTACAAAATTATTTTTCTTTTTGTTTTTCTTTTTTTTTCAATCGGTATGGGGAATGAACTCACAACCGCGCGCTTGCAAGGCAGGCGCTTATGCCGCTGAGCTAAATCCCCAGCCCTCAAAATTACCTTTCTAAACTGGTGGAGAAATAAGATCCAAGTGGAGAAATTTGTGACCACCAAGCCAGCACCACAAGCAGTTTTGAAAGATATTCTAGAAAAAGAAAATGAAGACAGTAACTCCAAGAATCCCAATACCCAGTGGTACCTTCACTCACGAACTTGATTTTCTCTACAATTCTGGTTGTAAACCAAACTGGGTAAGAAATGAAACAAATTTCACCATAAGGTCAACACTGAATCAAACCACTGAATTTCAGTGCATCCTCATCCAACTCAGTTTGCAACAGACTCATGGAAAGAATCAAGTTTATGAAATGAGGTGCCACTGTAGAATGAATCCACTAGGCAAGGCAAGCAATTAAACAGAGATGAGAGAAGAAGACCAACAATAGGAAAATAACATGACAAGGACAAGTCAATACATATCAGTTATAACCATGAACATAAATGGTCTCAATTCACTAATCAAAAGAAACAGACTGGCAAAATGGATCACAAAACAAGATCCAACAATATGCTGCATACAAGAAATACACTTAACTCAAAAAGAAATTCACAGACTGAAAGTCAAAGGACAGAAAACAATATTCCATGTGACAGAAATCTGAAAAAACAAAACAAAAACAAAAAAAAAACAGAGGTAGCTTTTCTGTTTGCAGATAAACTGGATTTCAAGCCAAGACAGATCAGAAGAGACAAAAAAGGTCACTATATACTCCTTAAAGGAACAATCCAAGAGGAAGAGATAATAATCATAAGTATATATGTGTTAAAAAAAAACCACTAATGGACATGAAAAAAATCACTGGCAGTACTAATACAATTATAATGGGAGACCTAAATATCCCACTGTCTCAAATGGGTCAACCAGACAGAAAAATCAACAAAGAAGTATCAGAGCTGAACAAAACCTTTGAACAAACAGACCTGGTAGATATGCAGTGTTCCACTCAACTACAGAATATACATTCTTCTCAGCAGCCCATTGGGCTTTCTCTAAAATAGACCATATACTAGCTCATACAACCTGCTTAAGTAAATGCAAAGGAACTGAAATTACCTCATGCATATTAACAGATCATGGTGCAATAAAATTGGAAACCAATGGCAAAATAAAAAACAAGAACTATATAAACACATGGAAATTAACACTTTCCCAGATAAATAATGAGTCACAGAGGAAACTAAGGAAGAAACCAGATAGTTTGCACAATTAAATGATGATCCCAATACCATGTACCAGAGCTTATAGGATGCAATGAAGCCAGTCCTATGAGGGAAACTTGTAGCAGTGAATTCATACAACAGAAAAACAGAGTGAGCAAATAATAATAATAATAATAGTAATAGTAATAGTAATAACTTAATGTTGCATCTCAAGGTTCTAGAAAAAAAAAGAGCAAGTTAAACCTAAAGCATGCATAAGGAAGCAAATGCGTCTGAAGAGCAGACATTAATGCAACTTAGAGTGAAAAAAAATACAGAGAATCAATGAAGAGTTGGTTCTTTGAAAGATTAAATACACAAATTATTAGCCAACCTTATAAAAAATGGTAAGAAAAGACTTAAATCATGCAATTAGGAATCAACTCAGAGATCACATCAGACCCTTCAGAATTCCAGAAGACCATCAAATACCTACTTGGAGAACCTGTACTCTGATAAAATGGAAAACTCAGAAAAATGGACAGAGTCCTCAATACATAGGAATTACCAAATCTGAATCAAGAAGATATAAAAATTCTAAATAAACCAGTATCAGTCAATTAAACTGAATTTTTAAAAACCACCAACAAAGAAAAGCCCAGTTCTTGACAGATTCACTGCTGAATCCTATAAGAACTTTAGAGTAGATATAATGCCACTATTCCTCAAACTCTTCTTAATGAAATTGAAAAGGAAACAATGAGTCCAAATTTAGTATTATCCTGATACCAAACCAGGCAAGGAACCAACCAAAAACAAAACAAAACAAAAAACAGAGACATAGATGCAAAATACAGATGCAAAAATCCTTACTAAGTTACTGGCAAACACAATGTAGCAAATCATCAACAAGATTATACACCACAACCAAGTGAGATTCATTCCAGGGATATGGGAATAGTTTAATGGACACAAATCAATGAAGGCAATATACCACATTAACAGAACCAAGGACAAAAACTACATGATCATCTCAATAGACACAGAAAAAGCATTTAACAAACTGATTTGTGATTAACAAAAAAACAAAACAAAACAAAAAAAACCCTTACCTCCTTACAGAACACTGGAATAGAAAGACTTTAATTCAATCAGATAAAAGCCATCTATGACAAACCAACAGTCAACTTCATACTAAGTGGTCAAAAACTGAAAGCTTTCACTCTCAAATTAGGAACAACACAAGGATGCTCCGTATTACACTCCTGTTCAATACAGTTCTGGAAACATTAGCCAGAGCAATTAGATAAGTAAAAGAAAGAAAAGGAACAAGAATAGAAAGGAAGATGTTAAATTATCATTATTTGTGGATGACATGACACTCTACATAGAAGACCAGCAAAGCTCCACAGACTCACTAATTTAATAACCAAATAGGCAGCATGACAGGATAAAAAGTCAGCATTCAAAAATCAATAGCATTCCTGTACACAAATAATAAACTTGGTGAGAGAAAAATTAGAGACAACACCTTTCATAATAGCGTTAAGAAAAATGAAATATTTAAGATCACTCAAAGTAAAAGACCTATACGTTGAAATTACAGTACTCTGAAAAAGGAAATGAAAGGGGAGACTGTATCAGAAAATGAAAAGTACCCTGTTCTTGGATAGACAGAATCACTCTAGTAAAAATAACCGTATTTCCAAAATTGTTATACAGATTTGATACAATCACAATCAAAATATCACTATTATAACTTACAAAACTAGAAAAAACAATCCTAAAATTGATATACAACCAGAAGAGACTTAGAAAAACAAAGGCAATTCTGGGAAACAAGGGCAAGGCAGAGGTCACCATGATCCCCAATTTGAAGTTATACTTCAAAGCTACTGTGATACAGATAGCATGGTACTGCCAAATCTATCAATCCAACCAACAAAACACAGACTCAAAGGTCAGTGGAACAGAACAGAAGATGCAGAAACAACTCCAAGCGTACTCAGCTGCCTTATCTTTGAGAAAGGAGCCAAACACCTTCACTGGAAGAAAGATAGCCTCTTTAGTAAATGGTGCTGGGAAACTGGATTTCCACATATTTCTAACCATGCACTAAACTAAAATCAAAATGGATTAAAGATCTAAACATTAAATATGAAACACAAAAAATCTGTGGGAAGATACAATACCTATTGGAAGCCACAAGTGTAGGCAAAGACTTTATCAGCAAAACTAACTTCACATGAAATACTACAAAGAATCAACAACAGCAAAAGAAACCACCAACAGAATAAAGAGACAACAGAATGGGAAAAAATTTTACTCCTTAGATGAAAAACTAACACCTAGAATATATAAAGAACTCAAAAAAAAAAAAAAATCAGGCCACCACAAATTTACAGGCTCAATCCAAAAATGGGCATCTAAAATGAATAGACATCTATCCAATAAAGTACAAGCAGCAAATATATGAAAAAATGCTCAATATAACTGGTCATTCAAGAAATGCAAATTAAAACAACACTTAAATTTTAACTTACTCCAGAAAGTAGGGCTATAACAAGAAATCAATCAATAACAAATGTTGGTGGGGTTGTGGGGAAAAAAGAACCTTTGTCCATTGCTAGTGGAATTGTAAACTGTTGTACTTACTATGGATATCAGTATAAAGAGTCTGAAAAACTACAACTAGAGATTGCATTTAACCCAGCTGGTCCCCTCCTAGGTATCTTCCAGAGTTAAAAACAGATCAGAGTGATATATGCATACCCATGTTCACAGAAGCATAATTTATAATAGCTAAAACTTGGACACATCCCATATGCCCATCAGATGAGTAGGTAAAGACATAGTGGCATTTATATATACTGGAGTACTATTCTACCAAAAGGAAGGAAAAACCTGAGTCACTTGAAGAAAAATGGATGCACCTGAAGACCATAATCTGAAGTGAAATAAACTGGACACACAAGTTTAAGTATCACACTGTTTCTCTTATATGAGAAACCCAAAGGATTAGCAAGGAACATAATACAGGATAGATACTGGGAAGTAGGAAGAACATGGTTAAATCATAAAGGGAACAAGGGAAGAAGAAAGGAGAAGGGAAGGAATGGAAAAAGTAAAAAAAAGAATGGAAGAAAAAATAGAAACAAAATTTTTGTAAATAAGGAGAGGAAGAAGAGTTGAAGGGAAGGGAATGGAAAAAAGAATCAAAAATAATTATGCACAGGTACAAATTCCCTATAATGACTGTAATCAATATGTATGATAAATATGAACTAATAAAATTAGTTTTAAAATATGTGAAATAAAGAATCATAAGCCTCTGGCTGGGGATATAGCTAAGTGGCATAAGTGCCTGTCTGGCAAGCACAAGGTCCTGAGTTCAATCCTCGGTACCAAAAAAACAAAAACAAAAAAAAGAATCATAAGCCTCCTTCCCTTCTTAAATATCCCCTCCATGCTCACCAAGCCTTAACTACCTAGTGCCCATTAAGTTTCCATTCCATTACTATTATTTCCATCCAAACTTTCTATTTTTACTGTCACTGCCTTAATTCAAGCTCTCATCTGTCACAAAGATGTAAAGCAGCTTTCTGTTTTCTGCCTTCTACCATCACTCCACATATAGTACTAAAATAATTATAGTTACAATTGAAATGTGATAAAAGATGGACCCTTCAGTGGTTCCTCCACACTTTTCAAAATCAAATTTAAACTCATCAAACAAATTCTTTCTGACTGACCTCTACTTTCTTTCCAGCATCATATCCTCCCAATGTCCAACTCCTCCCCAGCCACAATGAGCTACATATACTATTCTAGCCAATTTCCCAAGTGCTTATAACTATCTTACACCCCATGCTAATAGAACACTTAGAAAGCAATGTGTAAAAAATCATAAAGCAACACTACTGCTGGAGATATGTATTAGAACTTTTAACAGAGACAGGAAAGATACTTTCTGATTGGATTATAGTAGTCCTCTGTGGGGGTGGGAAGACCAATCAAAAGAAACAAAGAGCCTTATACTTGGTCTATAATGTTTTCTTTCTCTCCTTTTTTTCCTATCATTTTAAAGAAATTATCTGAAACAACTGTGACAAAATGTGTAACATTTGTTTATGTCAGGTGCTACATTCAGGAGTACTTGTTATCAAAACTTTTCTATAGTTAATATAAATAATAACACGCATAATAAACAATAATATAAAGAATAATACACTATAATATAAAAATATAAAAGAATAATACACGAAAACACACATACAACTGCCTTTTAAAAAAGAATCCTAAGAAGCCATGCTGGGTCTGGGAGGAGCATATTAAAACCAAGAAGAAACCAATTTGTCCTTCCGATAAGCTGTGCAAGCCACTCGAGGCCCAGGAAGAAAGAAGCCAGACTGCCCCTCCCGTGAGCCAATCAGAGCCTAGGCTGAGAATCAAGATGCCCCACCCCTGCCCACTATAAGAAACCAGCTGGTGGAGGACAGGCTGTGTTGATAGCAACTGCTGTCCAAAATGTCCAAAAACAGAATGCTTATACGGTATGATTAACTTTGCAGGCCTGAGGCAAGAAGTCTGAGCATCTATTACGAGGATAACAGTGGGCAATATACCAAATATGGGGCATTTCCTTCTGTCTTGCTTTTGAAATCCAATATTGTTCTCACTGTTTTGTTTATTTTGACTTATTGTTTGGCTTTATTCAATGTCCTGTTGTTTGTGGGGGTTTTTTTGTTGGTGTTTTTGTTTTGTTTTTTGTAACCGGGGATCGAACTCACGACTGTGTGCTTGCAAGGCAGGTGCTTATGCCACTGAGCTAAACCTCCAGCCCCTCAATGTTCTGTTTTGATTGGTTTTATTGTTTTGTTTTAGTTGATTTACTATATCTGATGAAATGGACAACTGTTGTGAAGGTAACAAGACATACTACAGTAGCCACTGTTGAGTTCCTATTATCTTGCTTTGAAGTTTTGTACCACTTTCACTGCTTTGACTGGCTTTACTGTTTTGTTTTGTTGAACTTTATTATTCTTAAAATAAAACAAATACATAAATATTTTTAAAAATTTAAAAAACAAAAGAATCCTTAGGCCAAGGATATAGCTTAGCGGCATAAGCAGCAGCCTGGCAAGTGCAATGTTCTGAGTTCAAGTCCCAATATAAACAAAGAGAATCTTTGGGTTGGGGATGTGATGATGCCTGCCTGTCATCCCAGCATTTAGAGGCTAAGGCAGGAGGATTGCTGTGACTTCAAGGTCAGCCTGGCCTACATAATGACCTCAAAACCAGTCTGTACTACATAGTGAGACCCTGTCTAAGAAAGACAGACAGACAGACAGACAACAACAAAGCTTTTGGTTTTAGACAAACATTTAAATTTTTCTGAACATAAACACCAAAATGTTTTAGTGTTATGGCTTATATCTGGATGACCCCAAAGCTTTATGCACTTATAAGTGGGGCTTTTCAGAGGAGGCTGGATCTATAGTGTATCAACATGGATCAAGGATGCATAGTAACTGGATTAGTCCACTGATTGGTTTAGTATACTTCTGGGTATGCATGATGGGAAGGCCTACCCCTGGGTGTGGGTGGCACCAACCAATGGGCTGGTACACTGGGTAAGGTAAGGTAGGTTTGCTGCTATTGCTACTTTCTGCATGTCTTGCCGTGTAGTGCTTCTCTTTGGCCATGACCCTCTGTCATGCTGTCCTGCCTATGTACTGAAACCTCTACTAACTTTTCTTCCTCTATCTTGTGGGATATCAGGTATTTTGTCTCAGCAACAAAAAAAGTGACTAACACAGGTAAAAATCTGGGAATCTTCATCTTTTCCTGATTTCAAACAATTATATATTCCTTTTATAGAGATCATTTGACAGCAAAGTATTCTTTTGGAATGAGAAAGGAAATCTAAGACTAATAGACAATACAGGAAAAAGGAAACTTTGCAACTGAGATAATATCTAATTGAAAGAAAATGTGAATGTGGAATCAACCACTCAGTAGACTAAGGCAGAAGGATTACAAACTGAAAGCCAACACAGGCAACTTTGTGTGACCCTGTCTCAAAATAAATCTTCAAAACCAGAGGGGAGAGATAGGGATATAGCATGTATGAAGTCCTGTCCTCAATCACAACTACATCCAAAAAAAAAAAAAACTTTGAGGAGGAAAAACAAGTGTTCCCAGTAATGGCTAAGCCTTCTCTTATTTCCAGATACAAAGTGTAAATCAAGTGCCAGATACTGAGAATAATACTGAATATCTAATATAGAACCAGTGACACCAGGCTGTGCCTCGGAGTAGGGGGCAGGGGGACAGGGAGGTAGGGCAGTGGACAAGGGGAGTACTGTCTCAACCATGTCTTCCACCCTCCCTTACCTTAATTCAGGTGTGTAAACGGGAAACACATGGAGGAAGGCCTGCACTCAACAGGAATCCACTGAATTCATTAACTAATGCCACCTGAAGGAATTCTAAAACCTAAAACCACAGAAATTTAGATCTGTTCTTTCAAAAGATTTGCCTAATAAAAACAGTAAGTACAAAAAGAAATTTCACACTCTTAACTGAGTAGAAATGGAAAAACATTCATTTTTAAAACTGACAAAACAACTCCCATTTCATAGTAATTTATGAATTTTTATGTACCAACATTGAAAATACTTTTAAATTCTGCCTCTTGTATAGTGTTACAGGCAAATCTAATTTGTACAGAACAATCTGAACCAAATAAATAAGGTAATCAAAAAAGTATCAAAATTAAGAAACACTATAGACATGACCTTGAAATGCTGGAGTTCTTGAGACCTCAGTCCAAGCAGTGACTGTCTTCACCTCTACACTTGCTCCTTAGAAGATCTTACCCACACTTATCAATTTAATGACGTCTTTTTTTTTTTTTTTTTTTTTTTTGGTACCAGGCATCCAACTCACGACCTCACACTTGCCAGTCAGGCGCTTATGCCGCTGTGCTAAACCCCCACGCCCTTAATTACTTCTATATGCTCACAAGTCTTAAATGTTTATCTGCAACCTAGCACTCTCCTTTGAGCTCCTGAACTATATTCCCAAACTGCTTTGATTTAGAAGTCTCACAGGAACCTTAAATGTAACAGACGCCAATATTCATGGTGTCCCCTTCTCACTCTTGTTTCCTACCATCTGTTCAGATGCATAAACTAAAATGTTCCTTCTCCATTACCCAATCATAATCACTCATCAAGCTTCTGCTACTTACCTCTGCATTCCAACCACTTCTCACTATGTTTACTTTCATCATTCTAAGTCCGGACACTATTATTTGCAAGACTCATGATTCACCTTGTTGCATCCACTAATGCCTCTCTCTCTCTGACAGAACTTCCAACCTGTAATAAATCATCCTTTTAAAGCATGAACCTGGTCCTGTCATACCTTTCACACAAACATTCAATGTTTTTCCTAATACTTTTAATGCACATCAAAATCCTAAATATGGTCTAAAAGTATCTGTATCAGGTCTCAGTCTCATCCCTACTGACATTTAAGCCAGATATTTCTTAGCTGTGGGAAGCTATATGGTCCACTAGGATGTTTAGCTGCATCCTTGGCCTGTACCACAAAATACTACAGTAGCACACTTTCCTCATCTCATCCACTTCATTGTGACAATATAAAATGTCTTATACATTGCCAAATGCCACCAGGGAAAAAAACCAATTCCTTGTTGAGAATCACTGGTCTATATTACTTGACAACTAATAACTCTGTAGCTTTCTCTACTCCATAATGTCCAATTATTATTACAGTAATGTAATACTGTAATTACCAGGAGTATGGGAATTCAGTACAAATTAAAGCTCTACCACTACTACCACCACCACCACCACCACCCCATCTTAGTTACTTTTCATGTTGCTGAGACAAAATACTGACACCCAAAATTAAAGGAGAAGAGGGTTATTTAGCTCTTAGTTTGTAATGGTTTCTGTCCATAATCAGCTGGCTCCAAGACAGAGTGGCAGAAGGCAGAAGGGCAACAGTTCATGGCGGTGGAAGACAGCAAAAGCAACAAGCAAGGGAAAGGAAAAACAAGCCTCCTCTGTCCCTTATGCTGTATACAGCCTTCTGGCCCTAGGGTCCAGCACTGGACCAAGAATCCTAGCACTGGACCAAGAATCAATCACAAATTCTAGATCAGCCACCTCTGAAAAGCCTGGCCCTCATGACTGCTGAGGCTTTGGGGGGACAGCTAGATACAAGCCATAACATCCTGCCTTCCTGAGCTAAATCACCTTAAGCAAGTTAATTCCCTTCTACATGTCTTGGATTCAGCATTGACAAACTATTACAAGGAAAGTACCGGGACCGGGAGTATAGTGCAGCAGCACAGTGACTGTCTGGCAGGTACAAGATCCTGAGTTCGATTCCCAGTTCCCAAAAAAAACAAAAATGCATGCTTACAAGGAAAGTACCTCATAGGGTTGTTCTGCGGACTGTATTAAAGTAATTAGCACTGTACGTAATACAAAGTAATTAGCGTAGTACGTAATAGCCGTATAAAAAGCTGCTGTAATTCCTTGAATTCTCCATAACACTACAGCCTCAAAAGCTTGTCACATAATCTCTCTACCTGGAAAAGCTCTTTCCCACAACTGACAACTTCCTTCCCCTAAGAAATGCCATTAATCCTTCAAAACTCTGGTGAAACAGCACTTCCTGATTCAAAGAAGTCTTCCCAACAGCCTCAACCAGCCTAGCACAGTCTTTTTAGTAAAACTTTGTACTGCTCTAAGCACACAACAGCTATACATAAATGTATTACAATACTGTATTTCCTCTGTTAATGCAGTGCTTGTGACACTGCATAATCGGTTTTCAAGACAAAAAAAAATTACTATAGTAAGTGTATCTGAAAACTGGAGAAAGGATCCATTATAAAATTGTTTTTTGGATCTATATTTTTGTTACTTAGCATCTATTTCCCCTTTAGAAGCTAAATTCCATAAAGGTCATGACCACAGCAGTTCTGAACAATGCATATATTCCAAGCATAATACAGAAAAGGTGCTCGGTAACTATTTACTGAATGACACTAAAAATTCATATTCTTTAAAAAGAAATTATATTCTAAAACAAAAGAAAGTATTAACACTCACAGTTACTGCTAATGATGGTAATTCTGAATCTTTAAAAGCTTTTATGCCTGATAAAAGTTGTGGAGTTTTTGTTTTTGTTCGGAGGATGGTTGGTTGGTTGTTTTGTTGTTTTGTGGTACTGGGGTATAAAACCAGGGCTTCTGCTATGGCTACATGCCTGCTCTTTTTTTTATTTTGATATACAGTCTTGCTAAGTTACCCACACTAGGCTCGATCCTACAATCCTTCTGCCTCAATCTCACAGAATGCTCAGATTACATGTATCTGCCACTACTCCTGCCTTGACAAATGTTTTTTATTCTTAATTTACTATCACCTAAAAATGAGTAAGTTAAGTAGTGAAATTACTATGAAAAGATAATCAGGATGTCAAAATATTATGGTTATCATTCCATAAAGCAACACTACAAAGTATTTTTTAAATTCAGCATAATTTAATACACTAAGTATAATTCTTTCCCCTTTTATCTTTTTCTTCAAGCCATTAATCTATAATTAAAAAACAGTACCACATGCCTGTAATTTCAACTACTTTAGAGGCTGAGGCAGAAGGATCACAAGTTCAAGTCGCAAACTTCTGGTTTTCCTAGATTCCTAGAACAGCTGGAATGGCTATTACATCACTAGGCAACAAAAATGAAGGTCAGCTAAGCACGCATCAACAGATGAACACACATACAAAAATCAGTGTGTGTACACAGTGGAATATTACTGAGCAACATAAAGAAATAAAGCTATTTTAAAGATCAGAAAAGTAAAGAAATTCTCATACAAGTTACAACATGGCTGAATCCTTAAAATATTAAAGGGAAGTAAACCACACATGAGGAATAAATATTGCATAATGTCATTTATATGAAACACTTAAACTAGACAAACTTTCAGGGACAAAAGCAGATTAAAGATTACCAGGGTTTGAAAAAGAATAATGAAGAATTATTGCTTAATGACTAGTTTTTTTTAAAGGTTTTCTTTATTTAAGATTAAAAAGACACAGAAAAGAAAACCACAAAAGGAATACAGACAAACAAACAACAAGAAACCAAATACAATAACAGTATAGGTTTACAAAACAAGATGACAGGACTTTGACAATGGTTGTAATATCAAGAGGGTTGCTTAGATTAACAGATATTGGCTAGAGTTTCTTAATGAAAAGGTTTTAGAAATTAATACTGATAAAGGTTGCACACATTGTGAAGGCAATTAAAGTCACTTAATTCTACACTTAAAAAAAAAAAGTGAAAGAATTTTGCCCTAGAATATGACAGTGGAAGGCCAAATCGGAGATGTTTACCCTGAGGTCACTTCCTCCTTCCCCTATTACAACTTCCTTTTTTCTTTCCCAGTACACATGAAGAAAATTCCAATCAGCTCCTCCTCAAGCGTCATCAATGCCCACCCTAAGCACCACCCCTGGTCAAAGGTTTTATATATATATATATATACACACACACACACACCCCATACACCATGTTCTGGTGAGAGAAAGCCAGACCCCTGTCGGTCATGGGCTCCCCTCCACGTCCTTAGAATAAAGGCCACTTTTACTTTATATTTTGTTCTCTTATTGCACTGAAAAACACTAACAAAAAGGAAATCCAAACAATCTAATACCCATAAATGTTAAATAATTCTGAAGTCTCCTTATCATTACAAAGTTAGAAGTAGGTTTACACATTAAATATGTTTACATGTAGATCCTACTTAATATAAAAATCTCTGGACACTTGATCTACTAGACTCTATTTCCTATAAAAATGTCTGATAATCATTTTTTAGATTTAAGAGATCTGTGTTTTTTGGAGGGGTTATGATCTTGAAAGCAATCAGAGAATTTTAAAGCTAGAAGAAATCTCACATCATCAGGTTGAAAACCAAGAAACATTCTGATTATTTCTTTTTGAAGAAATGCGCATAAATCATCTTTTCTTTACAGCTCTAAGCAAGGACAGTAGTATCAGTCTAGGTTTCGATGATGTCTTAAAGAGATTACACAGTATTCAAGAGGTTTCAGTTTCTTCTCAGAGGAATAGCTGCTACAAATAATATTTACCAAACTGACTACGCTAAGGCAATAACTAGTTTTCATTCCACATTCATCTTTCTCCTTCTGAGAGGAGGGCTAGATGCCTAAAGGTCCCCAATTTGATATACTAAGTATGTACTTCCAGATAATTTTCACTGAATGTCAATAGCCCTTCAAACTGGTCTTCTGGCACCTTAGTGCACTTGCTGATGGCTCCTGACACCTGGTACTCTAAGCTCTTCAAAAAGCTGTAAATGCCTGAGCTTCCCTAACAAAACAGCAATATGTTTATTACAAACACACAGGGTTTACATATCCATTCAGGAGCCAGGGCATGGTGGCATACACCTGTACTCCCAATACTCAGGAGGCAGAGGCAAGAGGATTGTTGCAAGTTCAAGACCAGCCTGGATTAAAAAGTGAGCTCAAGGCCAGCCTGAACTCCACAGTGAGACCCTGTATCAAAAAGACATAAATAAATAAATAAATAAATAAATAAATCCATTCACATTCCTTATCTTTACAGAGCAGCCTTCAATCATTTCAACGTCTTTTAAAAATGCACTGGGGGGCTGGGGATTTAGCTCAGTGGCTTAAGCGCCTGCCTGGCAAGCGTAAGGTCGTGAGTTCAATCCCCAGTACCAAAAAAAAAAAAAAAACTAAAAATGCACTGGGGTTTTGCAAGATAAAGAGTTCTGGATGTGGACAGTGGTAATGGTTGCTCAACAATATAAATGCATGTAATGTCCCAAAACAATATGTACGTTTAATTGTTAAACTGAAAAATTTTGTATATATTTGAGTGTATTCTTAAAATGCACGCAGTTCCATATTTTAGCATGCAAATTATTCAATGTGCCAAACATGTCCTGTGTTTCTTTCCATTCTCATTCCTTCTGGTTGTTGGCTTATTCACCAAGTAAGATGCATGACAAAGTGAATATATAACCAAGAAGCAAAAGATGCTTTTTTTATTTTTATTGCATTCTCTCCCTATCCATTTCAAAACACAAGTGAAGAAAGTTCAATTAAACCCTTCAGGTTTAAATGAAGACAAGAAGGAAAAAAATAATAAACTGTCATTTATGTTGTTAAAGGGAGTTTGTTTTTGTTTCTAATATAAGCAATATTTTTTTATTCCACCGGAGAAAATAAGATTAGGAACTATCAATGCCTATCATATAGTATATGAGTAGACAATATGCAAATAGTTATGAAGACAATGAAAAGAAAAAAATCAGAAAGAACATATGAGATAACAAAACTGCTAAGCATATTTCCTCTAGTTTTTAAAACTACTGTGTCACATATAAAGCAGTCATCAAGGTCTTATATCTTAACAAAAATTATCCCTTTTGGCCCAGGGATTTAGCTCAGCGGCACGAGTGCCTACCTGGCAAGCACAAGGTCATGAGTTCGATCCTCAGTACCCACCCACCCCCCAAAAAATTATTCCTTTTGTGTCTGAGATAAAAGCAGAGTCTTTTGGATTTTGTCACTAAAGTGAACATATTCAAGGCAGGAATGAAGTTCAGTAGTTCAACTGCCAGTACTACCAAAATAAAATTTTAAAAAAATTGTCATATGCATATTCAGACTGAAGATAATAAAAACTAGAAATACTACCTTTTGATATCCTTTTATAACTTTTAATATAATAATGGAGTTAAACTTAGTTATTTCATAGCAAAATAGTAACATACAGGGAAGGAAATACCCTGGAAGGATAAAAAACTAACCACTCAAGCTAGGATCATCTGTACATTTTGCTTTATAATTCTCAAACGTGATGGCCACCAGAATCCCCTAGAAGAAGGAGTACGAGGGGGTGAAACAAAAGAGAAACACAATGTGAAAAAAATTTAAGTAACACTTTTCTGAGCTCAGCCCAGATGGAGATTTGCCACATAAGGTACTAAGGTCTAGGAATCTACAATGACAAAGCTCCCCAGAACAGCACGCCCCAGCCAGCTGTTTGCTATCACTGAAAGCTCTAAAAGGTTCACCATCACTACCCTAGAGGATTCTGATGAGCAACCATGTTTTAGAACACTCATCTTTATATTTTTCTTTTATAGAAAAAAGTCTATTTTCCCTTTCTACATGCCAGTCTTCTCTCTCTCCCCTACCACCTACACCTGAGAACGGAACCCAGGAGCTCACATATAAACTCTACGATGGAGCTACCTCCTCAACCCTTTTTTTTCTTTTCAGACATGTTCTTAGCAAATTGCCCAGACTGGCTTCAACCCGTGATCCTCTTGCCTCAGCCTCCTGAGTAGCTGGGATTATAGGCATGCCTAGCCAGTTCCACTTTTTAATCAATAAAATACCCTACTGCAAGCCTAGCAGTAAAGTTCGCATGCATTAGTTCTTTTATCATCATAACAGTCCTGTGAGACAGAAAGACAGTTTTATACTCATTTAACAGATAAAGACTGAAGTTTAGAGAAATTAACAAAATTACTCAACCAGCAACCAACAGAGCCATAACTTAAAGCTACGTTTATAGTCTCCAAAGCCCATCTCTCCTGGAAACAGGATGGTAAAGCAGAATGAAAAATGGCTTTAAATTACTGAATTTGAGCCCAAGTTCTGATACCTTTACACCAGTTATCTCTCCAATTCACTTGTTTCTTCATCTGTAAATAAGGCTAATAGTAATACACATCCT
Source organism: Dolichotis patagonum (assembly GCA_004027295.1). NCBI lineage: Eukaryota > Metazoa > Chordata > Mammalia > Rodentia > Caviidae > Dolichotis > Dolichotis patagonum. The sequence continues at coordinate 63,587 of PVJX010007705.1, forward strand.
GCCTTGCTCAAGATTTTTCTGAGATTCAACATGTGAAAATACCTTCAAAATCATGAAAAATTATAAAAAAACAAGCTATTACTGAGGAGTTAGAAAATACTGATTGAGTAGCACAGTAATCGGTTAAATGCAGACTTTCAAGCCAGACTTTATGTTTGAACTCAAAGCATGCTATTTCCTAGTTATGTAACTTCGGGCAGTTACTTTGCTTCTGAGCAATGCGGTTCTTTATCTGTAAAAATAGAGCTAAAATAAAACCAATCTCAGAATGTTCCAAGGGCTAAATAAATCAATGCCTGTAAAATGCTTAGAATAATTGTTACCACATAGTAAACACTTGACAATGCTGAGTGTTAGACACCTACCCAATTTTTTAAAAGATACATCACCATAAAAAAAAAAAAAAAAAAGGTTAAATACTTAATGACAGTACAAAAGAAACAGAGAAGATGCTGGCCCTTTCCTTCCTTGCAAAAATCTGGATAAATTCCACCAATTCTGGAAGTAAACAATTTGTATAGTTTCAACTTTCAATCTAAACTATTACTTCCAAAATGTTTCATTTGTGCATTTTAAAACATCTTTTACACCTTCTTTTGTAAAAACATCTCGTTGCTCTTTAAGGTAATTTTGTTAAAGGAATATTACACTTTCGTTATTAGGGTTTAGATAATTTTGCTTCAAATACCCTTCTACGTAGTATTTGACGACTAATTAAAAAACTAGCTTTGAAGAAAAAAAATCTACCAAGTACAATCAAAAGATTGTGAAATATGTCAAGACAAAAGGACACTAGTCCTAAATGAGTTATTTACTAAGAATAACAAAGAAGTAATGAGAGAATAATTCTCACTAAAATAATTTAATGACGGTCTAAGCAGTTCTCCTACCACACTGGTTTATGGTAAGTCTGCAGATGCAGACAGATTTAGACTGTGAAACACAGCTGACACTTCACTAAGAAATTCCAACTGTAAGTTCCCTAAATATCTAACATACAACAGGAAATGTTACTACTGATTCTTTGTTTTGTTTTGTTTGTACCGGAAATCAAACTCAGGACCTTGCATTTGCCAAACAGGCACTCATGCCACTCAGCTATATCCCCAGCCCATTGGTACTGATTCAACAGATGACACTCCTTCCCTTTTTTAAAAAATTTTGTTTTTCTGAGATGCCAACAAACTGGGGGGGAAAGTCCCAAAAGCTGTTACTAACCAAAAGAGTTAAACAATAAATTAATTAATTAATTAATTAAATTAAAAATAAAATTAAAAATTAAAAAATCCACTGCAATATTTCAAAAACAACTGCATAACTCACTGAGCATTTTTATAATGTAATTATTACTTCCTCAATGCTCTACCCCAAATTTAAATTCTGATGATAAATTACAAATTTCAATATAACAATAATAGAACTCAAGTAACCCATAAAAGTATAATGAAAAATTAATTTTAGATGAAGTGAATAGACACCTAAGTATTTTTTTTTACCATAATATGGTATTTTAAGAGGCTAGACTAACATCTTGTTCACAGTAAACATGCTGAAACTGGCTCAATGAATATTGGTATCTTTCATCTCAGTATTTGCATAATGCTATCATCTGAACAACTCAGTTTTCAAAGATAGTTTATCACACATACCTCTCTGGCAATGTTACTCAAAGCTTCATCTTCCGCAGAAAATCGATCTTTTACAGGTGTTCTTTTCCTTCCAGAACCAGGAGTCCCCATCTTGTGTTCTCAATAGTCTTTTAAATCTGAAAGTAACTTCACTTTGTGTTCAGGCCTGAAATAAACAGAAACACAATTTAGAATATTTCTCTTTGTGCAGCTTTAATACTGTTTTATATATTCAATTTTTTTTTTTTTTTTTTTTTTTTTTTGGTGCCAGGGATCAAACTCACGACCTCACGTTTGTCAAGCAGGCACTTACGCCACTGAGCTAAACCCCAGCCCCGATATATTCCACTTTAACAAAGAAATATTTCTCTTTGGAGAAATTAATAACCAAATATTTTCGCCAGATTATTCCAATAAATTTCAGAATATTTACATTTATATTAATTACTAACCTCTTAATTTCACTGAACTATTCATAACAACTTATGAGAGTATTATATTATCTCAGAAAACTGCAGTAAGTAGCAATGTTCTTTCACTGTTTAAAATTAATACAGCTGTTTCTACAATCTATTTCCATTACAGAGTAAAATACATTTCAGAAATGACACTCATCATATAGTTTAAGAAGAACAATGTTGGGGCCAGGGATTTAGCTCAGTGGCGTAAGTGCCTGCCTGGCAAGCGTGAAGTTGAGAGTTTGACTGCTGGTACAAAAAAAGAGAGAGAGAAGAGAAGGGGAGGAAGAGGAAGAGGAGGAAGAGGAAGAAGAAGAAGAACAACAACAACAACAACAACAACATTTAAGAGGTTTTAATGTTCAGCCCTCAAGGTAGAAAATAGTAACTTTCCTTTTTAATATAATTTCCAAAAATTCCAGCTAAATCACAACCACAGTAAAAGAACAAATGAAGTCTCATTATTCTACAAATAGAAAAGTAGACATATTCTAATTCTAGACATGTAAAAATATATACATGGGGGAAAAGAGACTTGTCTGGAAAAATATCAATAGTTTAACAACTGTTTGTTGAGATGGGATTTTGCTACATAGCTCAGGCTAGCCTTCAACTCATGGTGATCCTCCTGCCTCAGCTTTCCAAATACTGGGATTATGGGAGTAGGCCAGCACTCCAGTAACAGTATCTTCTTTCTTCTCTTCCTCTCTCCCTCTCTCTCACAGGACTACCAATGTATGTTTTGCTCTTGAATCTCTGAAATTTCAGCACCATTGAGGGAAAGAAGATACAACACTGTTCCTAGAATAAATATGAGCACCTGCCAGTGCCCAGTATGGCAGGTGCTGAAGCTAACCATGATAACAAAACTGATATAGCTCAATAACTAAGAATACAGCCACGGATCTATGTAATTAAAATTATTAAACAAACCTATTTTATAAAGGAAAAGACAAATTCATCTCTCAGGATTAAAAATCAAGAATGGGGCTAGGGATTTAGCTCAACGGCACAAGCAATTGTCTGGCAAGTACCAGTAAGTTTGATCCCTGGTACCAAAAAAACAAACAAACAAACAAATAAAAATCAAGGATGATAAAGACCACTTAATCTTTATAACACATGGCATTTGATGTTAAAAGTTTCCATGACAGGGAACATATATAGATCAAGGGTATGTGTGTTCTTAGCATGTACAAGGTTTAGTTAGGTTCAATCCCCAGCACTAGAAAAAAAGAAGAAATTCAAGTCTATCCTAAATGAACAAGCTATATTAAAACCATAAGTGACTGTAATGCACTAGGATTTACTTGATTCAAGCAAAATAAACCAGAACCACTAACACCCCAAAAAAGTTTTCTCGAATCAAAATTCAGGCCACTCTCATATCTGTATCATTTATTACCCAGTTATCTTGTTACTTATGTCAAACAGATTGAAGATTAATAATGGTTTATTACCTCATATGGAAATGGTCATTAAGAAAATAATTCATTTAAATGTAAGCAAACAAAAATGTATATCTGAAAGAAGCAGCTGATAAATCTAAGCCACAAATCAAGACAAGTCCTGAAAGGCAGAATTTTCTCAGAACTCTCCAATCATTTCAGTTTCAGTGTAATTTTAAAGATTATTCACTGAATAGTAATAGTACATGCAAAGATTAGCTACATACTGAGAAAAAAAGCAACATATGTTACAAAATTCAGTTTTAGATTGGAGTAGTAATTTAACTAATGCACTGTGGAACTACCCAATATTTGTCCTTCAGCCAGCTTTCCAAGGACACTCTAAAAGCCATTTCACAGAAACAGGAGGAAAAAAATGTAGCCCATATTCCAGTTTTACACGTGTGAAAATAATTACACAGAGAAAAAATAACTTGGCTAGAAGAATACCAACAGTTTAACAGTGACTTTTTTTTTAGAACAGGGTAATGAATGTATTTTTTGTTTTTTGAATCTGAAATTTCAACAGTATCAAGGAAAAGGAAATACATTTTCTAAAAATAAATTAGACCTAAGGCTAAATTAATGAACTGGTCTCAAAGTGGGTTGCATTGAAATTAGGAACAATATGTCAGACAACTGAGACACACTATCTGAAATCACCATTAATGGCATTCTTCCAAAGGTACATCTTTCTCCTCTTTCACTATAATCCATTTTCCTTCTTCCTCAACTAACACTTAGACCTGGCAGGGTATCACTAGCTTATAGATTGTTTAAAAAATTATCCTTTCATAACACTGCCTCAAAACAGTACTCCTTCAACAAGCACTGCAACAAGTCACCTTTGAGAGAAAGAAAACAGAAAAGGGAAATAAGCACAGGATAACAAGAAATAGGAACTACTTCTGATCCTATCTTCCTTGCCTTTCCTATCTAAAAAGAGCCTCTAGGTATGTTTTTGACTGATTAACCTTTTTGGTTACATATAGGGTGTGTATCAACCATTAACTATTTCAAAGAACAATCCAGTGCTTCTGTATTAATTATATTCTTTGTATTCTGTAATCAGTCACGCTTTTCAGTATTAAAAAAATTAAACATTTCCAGTTCATATGTATCTATCTTTTTTATTTTATTTTTTTCATATATATATTTTTTTTTATTTTAAAGGGGGTAAAATTTAACACAACAAAACAGAACAAAACGGGACATAAGACAGCATAAATTTCAAAGCTAGACAACCGGGGATCTTCGCTATCATATTGTCTCTTGTTTTCTTTCAAATGGTTGTCCAAATCTTTGTAAATGGAAAGTTCATACAAAACAACATAGCCAATCTTTCACAAGATGTCCAGTTCACTGGCTCCCACTTGATGAGGGGGGACGGGGGACCCACCACACGACACACTGGACCGAAGATGGGATGACATGAGATGGTGATTCTCAGCCCTCGCACCAGCAGGATCGCAGCCGCTCAACCGAGTGGGGAGGAGCCCCTTGTTCTCCCGGCACCCTGAGTCAACCACATGGTGCAGGTCCCGAGGTCTCTCTCCTGCAGAACTCAGAAAGTCTGCCACACTCACCTGCTGTTTCTTTCTGATGAACTGACCGTTCCATTTCCAAAGCTCTGAAATGGCCAACAGACCACAGAAAGAATTCTCTTTAGGCTCCTGTTTGAAACCAGCAGCTATAGCAATCTGCTAGCCTTGATTCAGGGCCAGGTATGTATCTATCTTGTATGTAGTAACTCTAGAACATTCTGTATTAATGAAGAAAAACAAATGATTCCTATCATAGTCAATGGAAAACTGCTTTTCAACAAAATGACAAAAATAAGGACACAGATTCAGAAGAATCTTAAATAGATTATTAACAGTTTTCTATCCAAAGGACTTTCAGACAGTTTGTATCTAAGTAAGTTTTCTCAAAACTAGTCTTTTATATGCCATGTTAATATTTTTCACCCATTACTTAATGGTATCAATCGACCTAAAGAACTGAATCTGATCAAGATAGGACAGATTCCAAGTACAAGACAGAGAGAAGAGAAAGAGAAAGAGAAAGAGAGCGACAGACACACAGAGAAGAAGACAGAAAGACAGAGACTGATTCTTTAATGGCATAGATCAAAATGTAACCTTAAAGTCCTTATGTGTTTGGGAGGTGAGTGGAGACCATGGGGGTGCCACGCTGTTCCAGAGATTCATTCACTGATGAGTTCTTTTTTTTTTTTTTAATAATTTTATTTAAAGAGGAAAAAACAAAACAAAATAAAACAGAATAAAGTGTAGCAACCATACAGTATTCCAAGGAAAAAAGGAAAAGTACAACAATAAAACCTAAGAAATTATTACTTGACTAATTACATACTGACTTCTTGGAAATAGTTGTTCAAATTACAAAGTTAAAGCATGTAAAGTA
>PVJX010007706.1:0-69476 GCA_004027295.1 Dolichotis patagonum
GCTCCTCAGCCAGCTCCTCAGTTTACATTGCTTAAAGCCAATTGAAGGGACAAAGAAATAACCTAGCCAGCTCTGTACATATCAATACATGGAGATAGGGCCAAGTGTATCCAAAATGGACATAGTTGCTCCTCTTTTCAAGGAGAGTCAAGAAGAGTTGCCTCTGTGGTTCCCCAATGAGGGAGTCATCTGGGGGATATAGGGGAGGAAGGTTGCTGGCAGAACAGCATGCTTTTAGGCCAAGAGACAAGAAAAAACATGACCCTTTCATGGAAATAAAAGAAGTTTGACATGGCTGTTGAGTAGAACTGTGTAGGCATGTTTGGTGAAGGAGAGACATCATCTCACCTATAGTTTGCAAAAATAAAAGGCTTGATCACGGTTGTGATCAGGATTTTAACTAGATCTGTGTTTCAGAGATCACACTGGCTGCCACAGACAGCAAGGAGGGAGCTGGGCCTGGAGATCTCCAGGAAACTGCTGCAAAAAGCCAGGTGAGGGAGGGTGCTGCTGGGGGCAGCTTGGGCCATCCATTCCATTGGAGTCCAAAGGGTAGGCTGGGTGATCATGGAGGTAAGCGTGAAGAAGCAGGCAGACCCTCAGGTTTCTGGCTTTGGCAGTGAGTGATGGTCACCTCCTGGCCCCTGTGGCAGTGGGCTCCATATACAAACAAACAAGCACCAGGTCAGACTCCCCAGGTTGGATGCTTCTGAGTGTAGTGGTCCACTGCAGACCTTTCCCACACTAATATGTTGTGGGCTTCTTGGTGCTGCTTAACCTCTGCTTACTTCCCATCTCTCTCTCACACACTTTGTTGCTTTCTGCCTTCCCCTCAATCCCATAGAACGGAGGAATGGCAAGGTCTGAGCAGGAGTGTCCAGGGCAGTGGGCTGGAGGCTCTGGTAATGGGAGAGTTGCAGGATTTTGGGTTGTTTGGAGGAAGAGGGCACAGAGTTGAGAAATTTAATGGTAAGAGAATTTAGACAGAAGTTGAAGATAAGTGGGAAAAATAAGAAGTCAGAAGGAAGTTAACAAAAGACTGAAGACATAAAGGCAAGGACAAGGAATCACTTAAGGAAAATAAAGAATAGAAAAGACAAAGAGAAAGCTGTGGTTCTACAAATTCTGGCTTCTGTCATAGAAATCTTATAATCTTGTTCCTTTGTGTCTCTTTTTAACATGGCATTCTAAAAATTAGAAAAGGCCTCAGTGAGTAGGGCCTTGGGATAAGCTTTCTCATTATATGAAAAAGGAAATGAGCACTTACCCCACTGATATGCTTGTCCTTTTGCAGCAGAGGAGGACTCCTAAGAAAAGAATGTGCAAACAGTTACAGTGAATTAAAAAGAAGTTGAGTGCAATACTTTGTTGTCTATTCCCAAGTGATCTGACAGACAAACATCTGTAGCCTCAGAGCATAGAGATGGAGTATGTCTCTGTGATCAATTTTTAATAAGCATAAATGGTTTAATAAATTATGCATAGAGGAATGGTATAAAGCATTAAACAATGAAGAATAAATAATTTAAATGATTAAAAATTACCTCTGTCATGTATTTGATGTATGATGATAACTCTATTTGAATTTTCTCTTCAAGAAACCAGAGCAGGATTTTTAAAGGGAGCTTTTTCAAAACAGATTCGTTGAAAGGGAAAATCATGTTTGCCAAATGATGTTGTAGAGCACAGAAATGCCTGCCTTTCGTGGTCCTTTATCTCGGACTTTCTCCGATATATGTGAGTCAAGCATTTTGCTGGCGGCTGCTGTTCTGCCAGGTGACTAATGGGTGCAGGCCTGAAAGCTCTTTCCAACTATGGAGAGAAATTGTCAATCTACACAGTTTCCTATGGTCTCAGACTTCCATGTCCTGGGAAGAGACCTGGCCCTGCATGGTTATTGTCTCAGGTAAGCTTTCATTTCTGTCCCCAGATTAGAGAGGTACCCACAGTGGCATGCTGCCTTCTCATTAGCCTTGCACCTTAACAGAGCCACATTCACCAAAAACTCCATATTATAATATGCAGTAGTTCAGAGCATAGTTGTTTGGGTCAAATATATATACTGCAAACCCAGTTTCTGGCCCCCTTTTTAACTTGTGGCCTTCCTCAGTTAATTTTATTCCCCGAAGCTCAGTTTCCTTATTAGCAAAATGGGTCCAGTAATGCCCATCCCCAGGGACTATTGAGCCCCAAATTTGATACAAATGACAGTTGCTTACCTTGGTGCCCGGAACAGAGAGATTTTCAATACATGTTTATTATTAGCTTCAGAACTATACGTGAATGTTTAGTTTCTGATCTTATAGAGATCTGCAGAACAAACCAGTAGACCTAAGGCAAAAATGCCATAAATCTAGGAAATACCCACTAATGACACTGAATCAAAAATTTTAAACTGGGAACCAGGTGTGATGGAACACACTTGAAATCCCAGCACTTGGGAGGCTGAGACAGGAGGTTCATTGTGAGCTCGAGACCAGCCTGGGCTACAAAGTGAGTTCAAGGCCAACCTGAACTGTGTTGTGAGACTTTGTCTCAAAAATATAAATAAATAAAAATAATTTTAAAAATCTTAAATTGGGATGTAAAGATCAATTTTGAAAAATTCAGGGTTTTTTTCATTAAATATGAATACCTCAAGGCAAAGGCATGTGGTCTCTAGTGAACCCAGTCCGCAGTCGTTCCGTTAGTCCACCCCAGCCTGCTTTCAGTCCTCTGCATGGTTCTATAGTTGGTTATATCAAGCAAAATAGTTATCTCTATAAAATAAAGTCACATTTCTTAGCTCCTTAAGTGCTTTAACTTGGGATGTCTAATTGTTGTATAACCTTACTATTTTTTGCCCTCAATAATTTTAGTAAAATTAAAGAGCCAAAGATAACAGCAGGTTTTCTGCTAGTTGTTTCCTTTGCAATTAGTCCAGATATTTGCCTAACACCTATGCAGGCATTCTGTTGACCTGGACTATGACCTCTCACAGTCTAGAAGTGATTATCTAGAAGCGTTGTTGAAGCCATTCATGGTGGACAGAGGCACATATGTTTATCAATGAGAGTTGAAGTTCAGAATGTTGGTATATCAGACAACAGGAAACACAAGACTTACTGCAGGTTATGTTGTCTTTCTTCCCAATAGGAGATGAATCTAAGTCTTTTCCACTTGAATCTGGTGGGGGAGAGGATTGTGATTACTTTGACCAGTCAGATGTGACAGAAGTTACCCTATGTGCTTTCCAAGAAAAAGTCCTAAAAGGTTGTACTCTTGCCTTGTTCATTGGTAGCGTTTGCTTTTGGAGATTGAGCCACTTTGTAAGAAGTCCAGCTACTTGTCAGAAAAGCCTCACATAAGAGCTCTGGCCAACAGTCTTGGTAGACTTCTTTAGTCTTGCTTGCCTTGTGCCGTACATATGTATGAGGAAGGCTTCTTGGAAGTGGGTTTTTCAGCCCCTGTGCTTTAACCCCCAGTTCATCAAGTGATCCCAGCTAAGACTTCAGATATGAGAGAGAGAACACCTGTCTCCACAGTGCCATTTCTAAACTCCTGGCCTACAGAATCATGAGGATACAGAAATGGTGGTAGTTTTATACAGCTGCTTGCTGTATATATGTTGAGTAGTTACCATAAGACGTCATTGTGGGTGGTGGCTTTCGTTTTGTTTTGTTTTTATTTTGCTATGCTGGAGAATGAACCCAGGGCACTGAGCTACAACCCCAGACCCTTTATTTTTTTGAGACAGGGTCTGAGTTACTCAGTTGCCCAGGTTGGACTCAGTTTCTTGATCCTTTTGCCTCAGCCTCCTCGAGTGCTGGACTACAGGTGTCTGCCACCATGCCTGGCTCATGTTTGTAAGATCTTTACTATGAGAAACAACCTTGTCCCACATCATTGCTAGTTTTTTCCACATAAGATACGCTTCAGACAGAGCTATGATTTGAATCTAGAATGTACTCCCAAGGCCATGTGTTAAAGGCACGGTCCCGGGCTTGGTGTGGTGCTATTGGGAGGCTGTGGAACCTTTGAGCCATGGGGCTGGGGAGGTCCATAGGGCACAGTAGAACATGTCATCGAAGGGGTTTGGGTGCTGTGCCCTTTCTCACTTTCTGTTACTTCCTGACTGCAGGGTGTGGAGTTCCCCCCCGCTCCTGTTGAAGTGAGTTCGTAAACAATATAGGAATCCAGGCAGCCAAAATGATAAATCTGGAATTTAATTAGCTAAGCTCAGCGACCACTCTCGTGGACCCATTTCAGAGTCTCACCGAGTGGCCCTGAACTGGAAAATTACAAAGCTTTTAAACAGAGAATCACAAAAGGATATCCTGTTGGAAACAATTTAGCTAGAATCTTACATTAATTTTTGGTTGACACCTGTATCCTGCTTCTTTTGTTGAGCAGGTTAATTTTTCTCTTGTGGGTACAGCTCATTCTGCTTTTCTCATGGGACTTATACCCTGAGTAATTTTCTATTTTCCTAGGTCAGATACAGGACACTAGTTAAATGCAGAGCTCAAGATGGCGTCAGTTATGCCATGCTACAACACTGTGACGTGCTGCCTCAATGCAGACCCAAAGCAAGGGCTAACCAGTTGTGGACTGTGACTTCCCAACCCATGAACCGGATAAATCTTGCTCTTTATTCAGCGTCTCAGATATGTGTTACATAGGGGCTGGGGATTTAGCTCAACGGCATAAGCACCTGCTTTGCAAGTGCGAGGTCGTGAGTTCTATCCCCAGTACTGATTTAAAAAAAAAATACGTGTTACATAACAAAAAGCTGACTGACACTGCTAAGTCAGTGAACAGATGTCTATTGAAGTGGGACCCAGGTGAAACACAAGACCAAGCTCTCCTGGAATTTATAGCTTGCTTAGAGAGATGGGTGACTGTTTTTCATTTGGCAGTAATTCTGTATTATCACTTCTAAAGTAGAATCCTTGGTGATGATGAATTAGCACATGAAAAAGCTCTTTGGGCTCTTAAAGAAATAATACTGCTGATACATATAAATGCTTAATGTAATAATTATTTGAAGTTAATTGATAATGCCAATAGTTTGTGCTATTAAAAGCATTTACAAAGTAACCTGAGTCCATATAGGAAGACTAGGCTCTTGGGGCCTCTTGGGGCTGGTGCTTTTGAAGCAGCTGAACTGTAGTCCTTCCATTTGGAATCAGATGAGTAGTCTTGTTTATGAACAGGTAATTGAACGTCAGGGTGTGGCAGATCACTTCTGAAAGACTGTGTATAGAAATCTTTTCATTCGTTACATTCACTGTAGTTTCAGTCCAACAAGCAATTTGGAAAACCAGCTCCATGTGGGCCAACAGTTGTATGCCCAGGTCAAGGATGGCAGCAACTCCACTGCATAGACGATGCCAGTCAGTCAGTTGTTTCAGCAGACATCAGCCTGATACGGTGTCATCCAAGCTGTGTGGCAATCACTCAGGTGCTTGGGGAAGACCAGCTTGGGCACTTCACTGCCTGTCCTTCTGAAAAGAGCCAGAACACCAGGGACATAGGACATATGGGAGCAGAACAACAGTCTTCAGCCCGGCTAAAGTGGGTACTGTCTGTCTGCCAAAGACTTTCAGTCTTGTTCAGATGCAGTACCTCTGTCTGTATTAAGATTATATCAGAAGGTATGCTTGTGAAGTTAATACTGAAAAGGAAACTGAAAAGTTAAAAAGACTTCATCATTTTTAAGAAGAGTAGTTAGGGTGGCCTTAAGATTCAGAAAAAGTAGAAGGTCTAAGAAACAATATTACATTCTAGTGTCTGCCTTAAGAGCTATAAATTACTAGGCAGGTTAGTTTAGACTCTGAATCTGCATTGTTTATTTTGAAGCTCTTATACTTGGTTTATACACAGAGCAGACCACTGGTATGACTGGAGAACCAGACTGTTGATTTTGAAAATGAGGTGTTCCTCTGTTTTCTGTTGCCGGGAAGACACCTGTAAGTGACAAACCTCATTCTGAGCCTGGAGACAGATCTGGAGAAGAAGAGGGACAGTCTACTGGACCAGTGCAGTAGCAGAGTGCAGGGGCCTGACCCTACCTGGGCATGTCCTGAAGAAAGAGGCTGATCTCTCATTCGAGGCCAAGACTGGTACCCCAGGGGAAGGAACACCACTCTCTGAGGTGCTTATCACTATCAATGCAAACAGGTCTCAAATACTACTCTTTAATTCTTCATTTTGGCTGAAGGAGAATGATATTTGGAGGGGCTACCCAGAGGGAAGGGTGATTTGTAACTTTCTTTAAAGTCACTGTCCCAGCTGAGTTTCCAAGCTAAGTAAGGACAAAAGAAACCGTGTGGAGGCAGACTCTGCTGGTCCAGAGCACATCAGTGAAGGTAAGGCTGGTAGTCAGGGTGAGGAAGGAATGCATGTGTTCAGAATTTATTCATCGCTATTTCCTTGGTTGCCTTCAGATTGTTAGACATTTTTTAATGTGATGGGTTGTCATATATGGCATCAAAGGAGATGCAAGGGGTGCTCCGGAAAGAAAAATTGATTATACTTACTGATGAGGAGGCATGGTGTGGCACACAGGGCCATAAGGGAAAAACATCAACTGGACAGGAGGGCAGGGAGTATCCAGGCCAGAGCCCCTATTGGACTCTCCATAGGAAACCAGGGAGGAGCAGAATGCAGTGTAGTATTCCACACAATGTTCTGCAGACACATCCTGGTGAACACACTTAATGTCATCAGACAAACATGACTGATTGTCTTCATGTATAGGTTTGTCCCAGGAAGTTAATTGGTGGATATTATTTTCAGTACCTTTCATTGGATGATATCTAATGGTAACTTAGTAAATAGCACTTTTGGTTTTATTTTGCATACCACCCAGAGTACTAGCTTTATTTTGAGAAGTTGGTTGAAGACAAGGAAAATGATAGGTACTGATATACAAAATGTAGTGTTTCCCATTCATTACAACTGTTGCTGATTAATAAACTCTTGACAAATGTTTGTGTTTTGTAAATTTACTTCCTTTGCAGAATCGTGGAATTCAGCCTGTCTGCAGTCACTTCAAAATCCAAATCATAGTTCAGGAAATATGATAAACACATGAGATTGGTTTCCCTGTTGCTCAGCTGAATATGCCCCACACTAATTGTAACTTAAGTAAGTCCTGAGGCCCCATATAGCCAGATTCTGCCTAGAATTTCAGTCAAATCCCAAAAGGCATGGATTAAGAGTTTTACACTTCACATGAACAGTTTCTCCAAAATTCTGTGTAGCTGCCTACTCTTCGGGCATTCATGTCTTCAACTAAACTGTCTTTGTCTGTCTCATCCATGTCATTTCTCATTTGCCATACAGCTTTCCTCGCCTGGAGATGTAATTCACATTCCATCTTCCTCCTTGTTTTTAATCAGACACAAATTCTTTCCACTTTTCTAAATTTAGCAACAAAAATGCTTCACCCACCTCCGGGCTCTAATACCCTCCTGGATTTTCTTTCCTACTTCCTGGCTGGATGGTGCCTCTCTCAGATGACCTATAGCTTTATATCCCCTGATTCCTTAATGTCCTTTATTTCCTGAATGCAGAGCACCCACAGAAATGACATTGTTTGATTAATTGTTTTTTTGTGTGTGAGAAATTCTAATCTAGAGTTCTCTGAGAGTGAAATTCTCTTGTCTACTAGTGGTAGCAGTAGCCACCATTTTTGCACTACACTGGTTAAGCTTTTTGAGTACAGCATAAATTTAATACTCGTAAAGTTATCCCTACATTACAGATGAGAAGACTGTAGCCCCAAAATAATAAAGCAATTTTCAGTAAGTAATGGGTCTGTTATTTGAACCAAGACAGTTTGATTCCAGAATCCTTCCTTTTAGAAGTGCTGTGAATGTATCAGTTCAGCCCTATTTTACATATGCAAGAGAGATATAGGTGTGCCTGATGATTGTGCAAGTAGACAATTAGGTGTTCTCTTGGTCTCATAATCCTTGTGTGTGGGGGGAATCAGAACCATATATGTGCTTAATGAAGGCCACCTTCTCATTCAAGACCCTTCCTAACACCCATGGCACACTTCTGAGTTGTGTATATTGCCTTACATTTGCCTGTTTTCTATTCAACCTAAAAGAAAGAAGCAGCCAATGTATGGGTTGTCTCAGTTCTTAGTACTGTTTCTCTGTTACCTCTGGAGTTCTATATTTATAAGCCTTCTTATAGCTCACCCCCAGTGAATGGCAAGGCTTCCCTGTGTGTTCCTAGCCATTTCCTTTCAGTGTTTTGATCAACCATAAAGATGAATGAAGAGCCTGATTATTTGGAATTTGATTGCGTGATATTGAAAAGGGCCAGTTTGGTTTTTGGCATCAGGCCTTGAAGAATGACCCCATGAAAGGTAGGGCTCTGGCTTAGAGGGCAGATGATCCAATGGCTCAATAATTCTGACTTAAATCACATTATGACAGCATAAACAATGTACCAGTGTGTAGTGCACCAAAGAAAGAACTTTCTTGACCTTTCAGCTTCCCTTTAGCAGCTGCAAGGACTCAGAAATGTGGTGGATGGAGTGTATTTGCATGATTGCTAGTGAGGAAGGCCTTTGCATGACATAATACTCTAAACCCCCTCCCTCCAAAACAGTGGAGAAATACTTGCTGTGGAATCTGGCTGGGCTCTTTGACCTGTATTGTGAAACACTGGTTAGGGGCACACCTACCATAGTGTCTTCCTGTGTAGTCCTCCAGTGTGTACAGGGACCAGAAGAGACAGTTTTTATGCATCCTGAAAGTGACACTGGACATCTTGTCAGTAATTTCAAGTTCAATCTTAGTTCTATCACTTATTTACTAGTTTGGCTGAATCTCTCTAAATCTTTTTTTTTTTTAGTTTTTTTTTTTTTTTTTAATCGGTACCGGGGATCGAACTCATGACCACGCACTTGCAAGGCAGGCACTTATGCCGCTGAGCTAAATCCCCAGCCCATCTCTCTAAATCTTAGAACCTTGCTCTTCATTTGTAATTAGAATGTCCACTGTTTTGGACTTAAAGTAATGTAAACTCAGTGTTATAAAATTTATTAAAACAAATACCTTTTAAAGGTATTTTCTACATTTTTTGTAGCCCAAACCAAGATTTAAGGCAAATTGAGTTTCTGATGGGTGTTGAAGCAGTTATTAGACCTTTATCCCTATTCCTTCCCTATCACCGCACCAGCATTCTTTGAGAAAAATCAAATATAGTATTTAAATGTTAACCTTCATTTAAGCACTTAAATTTTTAAAACCACACAACCAATACTTGTATTTTATGGCCAGAATCCTCTCCGTTGCAGTGATACCAGTGCTTTAAACAAAATGACAATCTGAGTTTTAGGAAAGAAAAAACCAAAGGTTTCTGTTGAGTCTTCTTAACCGGACATTAGGAAACTCAGAATTCTAGCCTCTCAGCAGGTCTAGCAACATTCTCAATTGAGTTCTTTAACTTTTTAGAGGATATGTTTACATTCTTACAGTCACACCCAGTTCTAGAACAAAATTCTTCAGATGATGACTTTTAGTTACAGGGAGTGAGGTAACTGAATCCTTTCTGCAGATATTTACACAGATCCCTATGGTGCCTACACATCTTAGAGCCAAAAGTTTGCAGAAACCTTCTCCACCATGTTTTTGGTGCTATATCCCAGCCAGTGGGTTCCTGGCTGCCCTCTACTCCACACTTAGCCACATTATCGGTGAGAGTATATGGCTAGCTGTCTTCATGGCAGGGATAGAGGGTGGAGACCTGGCAGTATACCCTTTTCAAAAGGGCTTCTAATGCCTGAATAGTCATCTCCCAATATGTAATCATTAGCATTAACACAAGGCTATCATCACTTGCCAAAATAATGGACAGATCTTGCCAGTTACAAGTATTCTACTATACAGTTTTCTAAAGTCCACCAAAAAAGGTCATATGTATTTGATAGCTAGAAAAAAGTTTAGGTAACATTTCTATGCTATCATATATTAAAGCACACTTATACAGCATGGTCAATCATCAGAAATCAAGAAAAGGGAAAACCAGGAAGAAAACAATATAGCAAAACATAATACAGTGACAAGGATAAGATAAACTTATACAATAAACATGACTAAGTTCAATTTGTCTAATAAAAATCAGTGACTCATACTCATTAAAAAGATGATCAAATTATTTGCTATACTGAGGAATTGTATGTGTACCAACTCTAATTGAAAGAATGAAAATTAAGAAATAGAGAATGCTAACAAAACAAAAATAGGGATGGTAAAGATAATTTTAAAAGGTAGGATTAAATGTAAAAGAAATACCTTGTGGTATTGAAGAGTAAGATACAAATCCAACAAGAAGATTTAGCAGCAAAGTTTTTATATATACACAATGAAGTAATTCATCCATAAAAAATGAAATCCTGTCATATGCAGGAAAAATGGATTAAATTGTTGAAATAAGTCAAACACAGAAAGATAAATGTTGTATATTTTATCTCATATGGAAACAAGAAGACCTGAAAGTGTAAGAGGGAAGAGGTATGAAGGGAAGTGAGAAAGAAGGAAAGACTTCAGTGGGCAGGCGCACATAGAGGGGAGGGTAGGCATGTGGCCAGTGTGCAGTATATGGAAATGTCTCAGTGAAACTCATTCATTGGTGCTAAAGAAGAAAATGAACCTTTACGCACTGAGCATCCTATCACTGAATTAGATAAAGCAAAACCTGTTAGAACATGAAGTAAAATAACAAAAATTTTAACAATGCAAATAGTTCCCTGTAATCATATTGGGAGACTTTAACAAAATGCTTTTAGATTTTGATCCAGTAGACAAAAATGAGTGGAATGTATTATTT
Organism: Dolichotis patagonum; assembly: GCA_004027295.1. Taxonomy (NCBI): domain Eukaryota; kingdom Metazoa; phylum Chordata; class Mammalia; order Rodentia; family Caviidae; genus Dolichotis; species Dolichotis patagonum. Next base: position 10,834 of record PVJX010007706.1, read on the forward strand.
AAGTAACATCAATATAACATTATTGACTTAACCTAACAAGTGGGAAAATACAGTTTTTTAAAAAGGTATTTATAAAATTGATTAAATATTAAATGGCAGGAAATTTTCAAGTAATAAAAAATAGACATGTATTGGCCACACATAACAACACAATAGTATTGAAAACTTGTCTTGTGGGACTTCGTTATAATATTTTAACTAACACATAATTTATGAAGTATGTTTCAATGCATGTATGTAATGTATAAAGATCATATTACGGTAGTTGGTATATCCATTGTCAAATACGTATCGTGTGTGTGTGTGTGTGTGTGTGTGTGTGTGTGTCTGTGTGTGTGTCTGTGTGTGTGTTTGTTGGGAGCATTGAAAATCCTCTCAAGTAGTTCTCCTCAAATATGCAATTAATTGTTGCCAACCACAGTTATCCTACTGTGCTATAAGATATTAGGGGCTCTGCCTCCATTCCAGCTGCATCCTTGTGCCCTCTATCTGTTGTTTTTTCATCCTTTTCCTCCACTCTACCTTTCCCTCCCTCTTGGAACCACTATTTTGTTCTCTGCTTCTGAGAGATTACCTTTTTTTTTTTTTTAAAGATTTTCCATATAAACAAGAACACACAGTATTAGTCTTTCTGTGTCTGCTTTATTTCATTTAACATAATGTCATCCAGTTCTGTCCATGTTTGTGCAATATTGTGTGTGCGTGTATCTCACATTTTCTCAATCTTTTCGTCTATCAGTGGACACCTAATTTAATCCCATGTGTTTGCTGTTAGGCATCAGCTGTCTTTTTACTTTATTTTCTTTGGATATACACCTAGTAGTGGGAGTGCAGGATCACATTACAGTTCTGTCTAGTTTTTTGAAGAGTCTCCATCCTATTTTGCATGATGACTGTGGTAACTTGCATTGTCACTAACACCTTATGGGAGTTCCTGTTTATCGGTATACAGCATTTATTATTATTTTAATTGTAGCCCATCTAAATGGGGTAAGATGATCTCATGATGGGGTGGTTTTTTTTTCTGACTCATGATGGTTTTGCTTTGCTTTTCCCTAATGGTCAGCGAGATCTCCACTTGCAAGTTGACTTCAGGCTTATTGAGGAACTCTGGGAAGGTTAATTTCTGAAGCCTGGTTTCTTTATCTGTAACATGGAAATCACAAAACCTATCTCACAGCATTGTAATGAGAATTAAATGGAAATATGTGGTTAAAGCACTTAGCTTAGTGTCTGTATTAGTAAATGTGATACATGGTTGCTGAAAAAAGCAAGTGCAACAGCTCTTCCGGTCCTTTCAGGGTGCTGGTGAGATGCTTAGGGTACTGGTACCTTTACACAGGAGCAAAACAGGAAGTAGTGTTCAGAGAAGTTAGGTTCTCCTAATTCCATGAAAAGATTGGGTATTTTCTCTGTGTCTGTGAGTGGTTCAATTGCTTTCTCTCCATTAAAGCAAAAAAACAAAAATGAAAAATGAAACAGAAAAGTCCTCTGTAAAGCATGATGCTCCCGAAGGAACAGTGGTTTGTTGCAGGAGAGTTGTTCCTGGCCATGGCGTCATGAGGGCTGGCTCTGCCACTCTGCAGTTCTTCAGCTGCCCTGACTGGAAAGGAAGAAGCAGGGAGGCCTTCCCGTCTGCCTGCTGACCACTTTGTGCACCTGCTTCTCATCAGCCAGACTGAAACTCTTCGCCCCTCCTTCGGCATCACCGTTAGACAACTCAGCCATGATAATGAATCCCTCAAAGTGATTCAAAGTAAGCCCAGAAAAGAATTATTAAACATCTCCCCTTTTGAATCTATATTTAAGACTTTATGAGAATTTACTGTTTGAGGTAAAGTTAGAATGTGTTTGGGAATAATTAAAATTATTGGGCTTTTTTTAGTGTATGTGTGTACATGCTACACATTAAGCCTCTTTAATCAAAATATTTGTCCAATAGGAAAAGTCAGTGAAAATATTTAAATGATACCTGTTAAACAAGTTCATTGACTGCTGCACTGGCTCCACTCACAAGACACCACTGATTGTAGATATACCATTAAATTAGTAACAGGGAAGGGAAGGGAAGGGGAAAAAAGAACACAAAATAAGATGTACACTTTGATTCTGGGCATGTTAAAATATGAAGGAAAAGATGATACCAACACAAACATGCATCTTAGAATTAAAGAAATGCAGTGTTTTACTTAGTTGATCTCTTAATTTTGATATTTTCCTGGTGGTAGATATTACAACTAATTCTATGAAGCAGTTTTTAAGAAATATATGTGTACAGAACTAGTGAGAACTAAAGGTAAATAAAGGTTGTTTTAGGCCCATATACTTCTTTTCTTTTTCCTTTTTTAAAAAACAATAGCAGCAACTACAACAATAACAAAACAAAACAAATGGACAGTTGGGGAGGAGCTATCTATGATGGACCTGGAGCATTTTGTAGTGCAAAAAAGTAAGAAAGTGCTAAAAACAAAAACTACTGATGGGATCTGTCTGAAGAACCCAGACACCAACTGGAAAAGTTCCCTATGGCCAAAGCTGGAATAATTTGAATTAACAAAATAAGTGAAATATTGTTGAGTTATAACCCCAAGTATAAAGTAAATGTCCATTAGCCCATAGTGATAGAAATAAATAATTAAATGAATAAATAAATGTGCAGAAGAGACAGATCTTTGATGCAGTAGAATTCCAAATAATGTACATGGATACTCTACTCTCAAGATCTTTCTTCCAGATTGTATGTTATGGAAAGGTGGAAGAGAGCAGGAAGCAACTTGACAGTGGAGAAACCTGGCAAACACTTCTTCAACCAGATAATCAAGGCCAACATTGACAGTATTATGTCATACCAATAGTATGAATAGATGATATGATGTGGTTTACATGGTGTTATACCTATGTTTTCCTCTTCTAAACAACCCATAAACCCTAGTATTACCTTGAGAAAGTCATCAGACAAATCCCATTGTGGTACTTTTTACTTCTCAAAGCCATCACAGTTACCAAAGAAAAGGCTGAGAATTGTCACAGCCAAGTGGAACCAAAGTAGACCTGATAACTGACTGTCATGTCTGGTATCCCAAATGAGATCCTGGGACAGAAAAAGTATACTACATGAGAACTAAGGAAAACTAAATAAATGTGCATTTTAGTTAACCATAATGTTTTAAAATTGGTTTACTAATATATATTAACATTATATAAAATGTTAATAATAGGGGAGTCTGGGTGTAGAATACCCACGTGCTCTTTATATTTATTGTCTTAAATTTTCTGTAAATCTACAACTGCTCTGAAAAATAAAATGTATTGAAAAATGTAAATGGCTAAACAGAAAAAAACTTCATAGAAAATCAGGTTAGAGATTTTAAAGGAGCATTATATAGCATTTTGTTAAAACCTTTACTAATTCCACACAAGGCACAGCTTAAGCAGAACAAACTTAACTGCTTAGTTGAAAAATGGAATTGAAAGCTTAACCTAGAATGTGACGCTTCTAAATACATTTAGATAGAGTTGTTGTTACTTTTCCTCCATGTAGTAATTTGTTTTTCCAAACTTGTTTGCAATAGCTGAGTCCAATATGGCATAATTTTGTCATTATTTCCATTTTAAAACTAATACAGTGTCTATAGCTTTGGGAGCCATCTTGGTTCAGCTGTCTAATCTAAATATGCTGTTCAGTCCAAAACCCAGCCATCCACTGTCAAGATGGTAAAGCAGTTGTGTGTGTTTCTAAGGCCAGAGCTGTAATCATGTGGTGAGGCTTCAGAGTTGTGACTCTTAGAACTTGTTTCCTTACTCAGTGTCCTCATATGGAAAACCCTATAGAAGATATTTTCAGGACTTGGAAAATGTCCATTGTTACCTTGCTAAAAACCAAAAAATCCTTTTAAAAGCATTTTTTAAAAAAGAATTATGCCAGGGTAGCCAAATAGAAACAGTTTTGGGGTTTCTATCCTGAGTCAAGTTGTGCAAATTGCAGAATATTTTCTTTGGTGCAGGACATGGTTTTATTCCCACATACCACTTCCCATATCCACAAATTTCTGCTTGTTTGGACCCTTCTGAGAGCTGGGGTAATTATAAAAGGAAAGGAAGGCCATGACGGTGGGAACGAGAAAGCTTGAAATGGTTGTTCTTTAGGCTTCTTGCTTAGCCCCTACCCCCCAGCTTTCTTCCATCTCTTCCCTGTCCAGGACAGAGAGGGACACAGCAGGTACTGTCCCTGACTCTCCTGTCAGGCTGACATTGGTGTTATTTAGCCCAGGGAGGCTGACAATACTGTGGTTTTGTTTTCTAAACCAAGAAGTAGGGCACACTGTCTGACAGCATGACTAAACAGGCTGCATGTGAACTTGACACTGACCCAGGAAATTCAGGGTGAATGACCATGGTCGCGGCAGGATCCAGAAACGTGGGCTGACCTGGGTGTGCTCTGTGGATAGTGCCCTCCAGAGAGGAGAGTGAGGACATCCTGGATACAGCACCATTGAGGGCCCCTCCTTAGCAGTTCTAGGGCAGGCTAACCTGGGCTGGGCTGACCCAGGAGAGGAGTCCAAGCTGGAAGTCCCACGGTAGTGGTCTGCTGCCTCTCTGCTGCAGACTGTCAACCTTAGGGTGGAGACTTTGGGGCTCAGGACTCCCTCCCTTTCCCCCTTCTCCCTCCAAATGGAGTCTATACCTATGCCGTAGGAACACCTAAAAAAAGTGGGGAACCCTTTTTGGGAGGCAAACACAGGGTTACCCTGCATGAAAAAGCAGCCCACTGATCTTATCACATGCCTCAGGGCGATTAGAGAAGAAGTGGAAGAAGGTGCGGTGAGGAAGTAGATGTCACATGCAAAGTTTCAGGAAGCTGGCCAGAAGATAGCAGGAGAGTCGAGCTCTTGGTCGGTCGGTTTCAGCAGATTGAAACAATACAGGTTAGTGGTTCTTTTTTCCCCTCAAAAAACCCTTTCATAGTTGCCCTAAAATATCTAATTGATTTTCATTCCCTGGACTGTCTTTTAACTATTTCTCTAATGGGAAGAAATTGCTCTAGCTTTGAGTGTAAGAACCAGTACATAGCTGGTAACCACACATTGTTAGAGGAACAAACATTGAGTTATTATGGTGAAAATGATTCTCAGACTTTCTTCCCCCTTTAGAACTTCTGTGCCTTAAAAAAAAAAACAAACCTTAAAATGCCCGTGAAATAACTTTATTTTGTGGAATGCAGCTAAGCCTCTTCTCATTTTTTATTAGTGTAAATATGAAGCAGGACAGATCAGCTTGTGTTTGCAGACGTACATGGGGTGTTCAAAGGGCGTTAGAGAATACAGAAACACTGTGTGTGACAAGGTGCCGCAAAAAGTTCTTCGTTTCTATATACTTTCCATCTCATAAAACACATCTTTTGGCTTGTACTTCATGTTAAATAATTGTTCATTTCCATAAATTCTTCACTTTATTCTGTTTTCTTTTCCACCCGCCACACACACACAAATGAGAGTAGACAAAAAGGGGTTTTGAGTGTGAGAAGAGGAAGTCCTCTGCCTGCTCCAGTTTAAGAAGCCAGCGCAGGCTGGAGCGAAGCTGAGCACGGCTGGGAGAAGCCTGGCTGCCCTGTTACTGGAGCTTTCTGACCTTGGTGTTGTGTTTCTGATAGAAAGATTTGAAGAGTCTATCCAAGAACAAGAAAGATGGCTAGTGGGAAAAGAAGAGTTTAGAAATGTCTATTAAAGTGCCAAAGACTATTCAGCTATGGCCACTGAGGGACAGTTTTATTTAAAAAAAAAAGATTGTGACAGAAATGACCTGCTGCTTTCAGACCTATAGTGAAAAGGAAAATGCCTCAAATCTGAGTTAGGAAAAGGATATTTCTTTGTTCTTGAACTGTTGCTAGCACCAGAGAGATTGCTGGGCTTTTTCTGGATGGTTTAGAAAACAGCTTAGATTGCTACCCTGAAGGCCATGATAATGTCTTCGTGGAGGCAGGAAGGTGATGAGAAGAGATTGGGATTCTGAGCTTCCCGTTGCATCTCTACATTCCAGGCCCAAAATTTGTACTGAAAAACAACAAAGGGATGAAGGGTTGGTTGGCTCATGTTTTGTTTATGTCTCAGTAATGTAAAATAACCAGGAGAGTGATGAAAAAGAAAAATCATTGTTAGTTGTGTCCTCAGACTGCCACATATTTTTCATTTTTTACTACCATCTTGTGCAAGAAAATGGCGAGGAAGCTGGCCATAAGGGAGGGTTCTAAGTGGGGATCTTAGCCCTCGTGGTTTCAGAAACCTTTTCCTCACCAGCTCTCACTGCGTGGTTGCATCGAGTGTGGGGACAGATTGGAGCCCCTTGCACAAATACCTGGAGGAGACACTGAGAGGGAAACTGCCGAAGGATGGCCCCTGAGCCCCTGAGCCCCGGGGCCACTCAGGAATGCACTGCCCTTGAGCACCAGGAAGAGGCTTACACTTGACAGTGGCTGGACATCCCTCGAAGGAGCATTTCTTTCAGTTTTGTTTTGCTTTTTAAATTGATCATAGTGTTTTCTGTTCAGGGAGTTGTGTATTATGCTAATCTGTTGATCATAGTAGAAAGGAGCTTTTTATTTTGATAAAATACTTTCCAGATAGAACTGCTGTCTTTTTTTGTGAATGCATCTTTCCAAAAGCTGTTTCCATTTCTTCTCTCCCTAGCCATTTCTGGGCCCCATTTCCAGCTTTCTGCTTTGTGCTGTGTTCTTTTGCCTTTGAGACACAAGGGATGATTTATTAGAGGGCTATTATTCTGCAGCACCTCTGCTCCCCAGGCCTGGAAGCACTCTGAAAAAGAGAGGACACGGAGGCAGAAAGTAGTAGATCATGCTGGATGATGGAGAACATCTGGAATAATGATTTGGGGGGGTATACTGGGGATTGAATCCCACGTGCTGGGCATGAATAAGACATTATCACCATCACGTTGGGAAATACTCAGAACAGTATGTTTGGCTTTGTTTGTAATTGTGATAAAATATACATAGCATAAAATTAGTGCACCATTCAGTATTAAGCATATGCACATTGTCATGCAGCTAGTCTCCAGAATTTTTCCATCTTGCAAATCTGAAACTCTGTACCTATTAAACAGCTTCCTTTTCCCTTACAACTTCATTTTCCCTTTCCTATGATCCCCTGGCAACCACCATTCTATTTTCTGTTACTGAGTTTGACTCCTCTAGGTACCCCCATATAAGAGGAATTATATAATATTTGTTTTCCTGTGACTTCTTTTATTTTAATTAGCATGATGTCTTTAAGGTTCATCCATGTTGTAGCATCTCAGAGTTTTCTTCCTTATTAAGGCCAAGTATTCCATTATATGTCTATGTCATATTTTCTGTATCCATAAATCCACCAGTGTGGCTTTTGGCTATTGTGAATAATGTAGCTATGAACATGGGCTTGCAAATCTATATCCAGAACTGGTATTTCTTGCTGGATCATGTGGTGCTTTTGAGTTTAGCTTTTGGCTTCATCCAGTCCTGTCATACCACCCTCCTTCCAAACATACAGACTCAAAGATATCTCAGATTACAGGATCATCATCATTTTCCTTCATGCATGCCCTCAACAAAATGTTCATATCTTGCTTCTTGGTGGTAAGGATCCAAACAGGACTTGGGCTGTTGTCTCAGGAAATTGAGCAAGCTCTGTCTGGGGGTGTGGCTAAGTATAGCTGGTAGGTATTTAGATCACTGATTTTCTGGAAGGAAATGTAAGAAAGATGTGATGGGCAACCTGACACGTTGCTGGGTGGTGGTACTTTTGCTGGAGGTACTGTCTTCTGTAAAGCATTATGAATGTTATGTAGACTCTGTGACACTACTGTACGCCTGATTCATTTTTCACTCTGTCATTTTAGTTTCCCTGTTGCTTCATTAGTTGGAAGATTGATACTGTGTAACCCCCCCATTAGATTATAACAAGAACAGTTGCATTTGTTTATGAAAGGACATAGAATATATCTTGTGGCAAAGAATAAACCGGGAAAAGATAGTCGTTGAAGTGGAGCCCCATCATGGTATGATGAACTAAATGTAAGAAGGGCCTATTCTTTGGTTATATGACATTCTGTATCACTTCTACCAGGTGTTCATATGCCACTAACACTAATTTCTCAATGCTAGTAAGAAGTTACTAACATTGATGCTAACCAGCTAGACACTGAATGTCAATTTTGATATTTTTTGGTATGAATGATGCTATTTTTGTACTTGTGTTCAGCTTAAACTTATATATGTCATATTTTAAATTAACTCATTGTCTTGGATTATAATGTTATCATGGCTGAAAACAAGAGAGTTGTAGTAGGGCACGTATTTGCACACACACGTAAACACACATGTATATATAATGGGAAAATTTTTTGGTTTGTATTAGATTTGATTTTTTGCTTTTTTAAATGGAAAGACCTCAGGAGAGTTCTATTCCCTCAGTTTTAGACTTGGAAACTAAAGTCCAGAAAGATCAGGTGATTTGTCTGTGGTCACATTGCTTATTAGAGATAGCAGTAAGCATAAAATAAACCCCTGGCTGCAGCACTGGTGACACAACCTAAGCAATGCCAAGGGGTCCTCAGGACTTGAAATCTGGATATAGATGTCCTCTGGGATCCACAGAATGCCTAATGGGAGTAGAATGGGACTGGCAATTCAGCAGAGTGACCTTGACTTAATTCTTGGGAGGCACCATAATGTAGTTGTGATTTTGCATCCATCCTACCTGGAGAAGGTTTGTATGCAATGTCCTGGTCCTTCAGTAGCAAAGGACAGGCCCAGAGAGAAACAGTACCAGTGGGCCCAAGATAGGACAGGAAAAGTGACCCTAACCTTGTGGACATGGGAAGGATGGATGAAAATCTGTTATGAAGTACAGATGAACATCAAGGCTTATGTTTCCCCACCAGCAAGCAGGCAGTTCATTCTGCGGTGGGACCAGTTGAGTGTCCCCCAATCTGATTCAGCTCTGACACACCCTTCAGGTTGAGGGCTTGGTCCCCAAGACTTTTTCCACCCCAACTGGCCCAGGTGGTTCTGTCTGTGCACCTGACTGCTGGCTATAAACTGTTCTTCCTCCAAGCTCCTCCTTAGGTTCAATTGATTTTCTAGAGCAGCTCATGGAATTCAGGAAACACTTGTGTTTACTGGTTTATTATAAAAGTTGTTACTAAGCCAGATGTGCTGGTACATGTTTATAATTTCAATACTCAGGTGGCTGAGGCAGGAGGATCTTTGCCATGAGTTTAAAGCCAGCCTCGGCTACATAGTGAGTTCAAGTCCAGCCTGAACTACATAGCAAGACTCTGTCTTGAGTAAACCAAAATTAAAGGAAAAGATAGATGATATGAAAAATTCTATAAAACTCATGGATAGCACACTTGACCAGTGTGAGACCTTGGTTCAAAACAAATAAAATTACAAAAGAGTACAGGTGAAGAGATGCACAGGGTGAGATGCAGGAGAAGGAACTGGTCCCACCCTCAGGAACCCTGAGCATTTATTGTTCAGCTATCAGGAAGCTCCCCAAGCCTATCCTTTTGCGGTTTTGTGGCAACCTCTTTGCATATCTAATGCTAACAGACTGGGTAAGGGAACCTTCTTTGGCCTCTCTGTGCAGCATTCCTTCCTCCAGGCACAGTGCAGGAAGGGTCATAACCTTCTGTCCCACAGGCTGGCTCCCAGACAAAGCCTAGGGCACATTAGAATTTTCGTTACCTGACAAGGTAAAGAGAAATGCTGCTTTATAGCTTACCTTGGGGAAGGGGTTATAAGCCAAGAAGTAGGAACAAAAACCAAAATTTATGGTTTTAAGATTCTTCCCTGGCAAACAACTGCCCCAGTGGCAGCTGTCTTTTTTGTTCCTCTGCAAAATGCAACGTGCATCATTAAGAGAGGAAAATGAGACATAGTGTTTGAGTCCTGTCATTGGATGTTTTGAATAGATCTCTATTTTCCACTGTCCCCTCCCCCTCCGTTTCTCCTTTCCCTCTGTCCCTGCCTTCTCCTGCTCCATTTCCCTGTCTCTCTCTCCTCAATTCGGAAATTGAGCACTTTCCACGTGTCTCTTCTGTACTACTTGGGAATGTGAGCCATAACCTGTGAACCTAAGACATACTTCATGATGTGTTCTGTTAGGATGTTAGACGGTGAAGAATGCTGTGAAGAAAAACAGCAGGGTGAAGAAGAGCAGAGGCCCAGTGGTGGTCATGTGGATTTCAGTGAGGCGATCAGGGTGACTGTCGAGATGGTACAGACTTGCAGCAGGGAAGAAACTTGCTGCAGGTACCTGGGAGAAGGCACAGGATGATAAGGCAGGAGCATGCCTGGAGTCCTTGTGGATTATCAAGGAGCCAGCATGATCTGGACAGTGTAAATGAGGAGGAAGAATTTGGCACCAGATCCTAGAGATCCTAGTAGGCTGGTGTAGGACCCATATTTCACTTAGAGCATGGGACAGTCAAAGATCTGACTGCATTTAACACTCCTGGCTGCTGTATTAGTAGATATAGGAGTGCAACAGTAGGAGAGACCATTTGGGAGGCTGGTGCTGCACACTCATGGGAAACTATGATGCTGTGGACCAGGACGGCAGCAGTGCAAGTAGCAAAGGTAGAGTCTGGATATTTTGAAGGTAGGACCAACAAGATTAAGTATTGGATTGAACAGTATGTGGGAAAGGGGAGTCAAGGAAGATTACAGTTTTTGTCTTAAGCACAGGAAGATTGGAAATACCACCAAATTGAGATGGGGCAAGGATGTCAGCAGAATGCTTTGGAGTGGAGGGGGGAGATACTAGGAGTCTGGTTTGGGATAACTAAGTTTGAGCTGTCTGTTAGATACCCATATAGAGATGTCAAGTGGAGAGTTATGCACTTTTAGATATAGAAGCAAAAATCCATTTTTCTTAATGGTCTTACTGGCTTAATATCTTAAAAGTCCTGTAAAGAAACATGGAATGGGACTCTACATCGTATCTTACTCATGGCTCGGTTTCTAGGACTGGAATCAGAGAGAGAGAATTCTTCTGCAGAAGCCTTTGGTGCCAGCCAGCAGCAGCTGGCCCAGGCTGCTCTCAGAAGGTGCCTGGTAGGGACACTGCCAGGTCCTGGGGAGACACAGGGAGGGGTTCTGTGGGCCTTGGAAATGGTTCAGACCTGGAGGCTTCCGCTCTGAGCTTAGGAAGGGGGACTGGGCTCTGTCCTGACAGTGCTGGCCACTGAGAGTGCTACCGGCAGCCAGGTAAGCTCCCACACCAGGAGCCCCCAACAGATGACATTCAGCCCTTATTGGTTCTGATGTGGATGTACTGGTTGTTAACCACTGAGGTGTTTCAGAACCAGCTAGTGAATTGTCATTTCCCTTTGTCAAGGACAAAGTGACCTTGTGGAGTCAAAGGGACGTCCCTTTGACTCCACAACTGAAGGGTTAGTGCCAGGCACAGTGAAGCTGCCCCAGGACCCTGCTCTAACATTAGACATAGTCCTGACTACTTAGTGTGTATGCTTTGTGACTGTTGCCCCTGTTCCACCCTGATAAAATGAAACGCTGAGAGCATTTCTGTGAACTGGTGATGAGAAATTTTGATTGAGGTCCAGGAGATAAACCTGAAACCTACAGTTGTAGGCTCCTAGTTCACTGATTCTGTGATACAGGCTTGTTGATCCATCCCACTTTATTCTTCACTACCCAGAAGGAAAGTGGCTGCATTATAACGAGAAGAGTGATAAGCAGAGTTGATGTAGGCCCTTAGGAACAAAATTTTGATTCGTGTTTTGAGAAGACTCCAAATTGTAAAAGATTTGCATTTTGCAGGAAAACATCTTCCCCATACTTGCTTTCTGCCCCAGTCCTACTTGTCGTTACAAAAGTGGTTGTTGCTTCAAACCACAGTTTGTTTGCTCTCATAGCTCAGTGTGGCCACCTGCCCAGAGTAGGTGAAAGCTTCATTATCAACCCAGCTCCACTAATCCTGATTTATTGGGGCCAAACACTTGCCTTTTGCAGCTGTGAGGGAAGCTTTCAAAGTTGATTTATTTCTGAGTGGACCAGCAGTACCACATTGTTTATTTTTTTTAAAAAAATCTTTCAGAAACACAGTAAATGCCCACAGCTGGGAGATTCCAGGGCTATGTTAGAAATCCTTGCGCCCATTATCAAAGCACCAGGCTAATTTTTAAATGTTGCAAAATACACTGCATATTTTAATATAGGAGCTTTCTTTTAACCTGAAGTCTATGAAGTAGGTGGGAAAAATAGTACTATTTTATTTTCACTAATCCCTAACTGAAATTTTGCATGGCTTTTGACTAAGAGTGGAGCCAATGTGCTGCAGTAGTATAGCTATACTTGTGACCTCCTCGCCAATAGAAATCACAGGTGTTTTATGTCACGATGAGGTAGGCAGCCTGGAAGATGGTACCAGTGACCCCTGCCTCCTGAGATTCATGAGTTGGATTTAATGGTTCTCTTTTGGTGAATGAAGTGTGGCAGAGAGGATACGGTGTGACTTCTTAGACTTGTTATGAAAAGACTGCAGCTTCATCTCAGTTTTCTCTCCCTATCTTGGTCAACCCGAGGGAAGCCAGTTCTACATTAGGTCCTGCCTAGAGCAAGAGCCATGTGGCACAGAGCTGAGGGAGGGGCTGGTCCAGCAGCCAGTGGGGGCCTGAGTCCTCCCAGCCACCTGGGTGTGAGCACAGAAGCAGGTTCTCCTTCTGTCAGACCTTCAAAGAGCACACAGCCCCATCTCACACCTCAGTTGCAGCCTTATGACAGCTAAAGGCACCCTGCCTTGCAGACTCTATAATAAATGTGTGTTGTTTAGGCTGCTCAGGTCTAGGGTAGTTTATTACACAACAGTAAATTAATATACATTTCAATTCCAGATATCTCCAAATATTTTTGTGTTCATCACTATCTGGAAATTATGGTAGTTATTATGCAACTAGATCTTGTTACTTAATGCACAAGGACACACATATATTAATGTATATCAAATTTGTTTTAAACCATTTTGATGCTCTACTTTTCCACCATAGAAATACCAGCTCTGATTTCTTAAGGCTTTCAGGCTTTACAAACAATTCATTATCAAAATCAATCCGTTAACAACAATACTCAGAGGGCATTATGATAGGTGTAGTTGTCTCTGCTGTTTGAGGTTTATAGGTGAAAGCTCAGTTCCCAAACTTAGCAGTTCTGGAACCTCTGGAAAGTTAAAATGATAATTTCCATAAAGATGGGGCTGATTCCCAGAGTGTCTAAGAATTGGCGGGCATTGGGGCTAATCTGCCAGAATTACTGCCAGCCTGAGAGACAAGCAGCAGGTACTGAGGAACATCAGCTTGTGGGAGAGCAGAGCACAGTGGAATGGCGCACGCCCTAAGTTCTCCTGGCCAGAGCAGGATCTACCAGAGCTACTTCCCCATCCCTTCTGGGACCATGTTTCTGAAGATCAGCAATCCTAGTGCTGATTTCAGGAAATATATAAATAAACTGATTTCAGGAAATACAGGATAAACATTCATTTTTTGAATAATTATTAAATATAATATGCACAAGAAAAATTAATGATACTATGCAGCTTTGGGAAAATAGTTTTATAGGCTGACACTCAAGAATGTAGATTTTCTTTTGAGTTAGCTAAATAAAAGTACTAATTAAATTACAATCATTTCACTTTACAACAAAGACATAGTCTAAGAAATGCATCATTAGGCAGTTTTATCATTTAAATATTATGTAGTGTACTTATGCAAACTACAGTAGTGCAAAGCAGTAAAATTTCACGTGACCACTGCCACTTATGTGGTGTATTGTGGAATGAAGTGATACTATGCCTTTCTTGAGTGTATATCATTTTAGTAGTGCACAGGTATCATAAAATTATGAAGTCAGTTGCAAGTGTTTGAAGTTTGGCATCTGCTGCCTTGAAAAATTTATCAGGAGACAAGACATACATATACATTGAGATCTAAGTTTAATCAGGCTGCTGTCAGATTGTTTGATAGCTGTGAGGCCAGGAGTAGAGGAAAGCAGTCTCTGTGCTTCAGGCCTTCCAAGCTTCTAGTAACATGTTAACACCTCCCCTCCACCCTCGGTCCCAGGGCCATGCCGATGGGTGGAAGTGGCTTGGGGGGGGCCCAACAATCTTCCTCATTGTTTTCTAGTTAGTACGACTCAGCTCCATTTAATTTAATTACGCAAATTCCAAGACCTGAAACATTTTCTTATTGCTGCCCTTGTACAGGGCGCAGTATAATCCTGCCTAATCTAGTGCAGTGGCCACTTAAAATGAGGCCAGGCTACACTGAGACAGGCTGGGCTGTAAGTACAAAAGACCCATTAGGTTTTGAAGACTTAGTACAGAAAGAAGAATAACTCATTAGAAATTTTAATATTAGTATGTTTTATGTTATATAAAATATTTTTTTCTTTTGGTACTGGAGATTAAACTCAAGGCCTTTACACTGAGCTACATCTCCCTCTCCTTTTAAAATTATTTTGAGACAGAATCTTACTAAGTTGCTAAATTGGCTCAAATTTGTAATCATCTTCCTCAGCCTCCCAGGGGGCTGAGATTACACCATGTACCACTACCAGCATAAAATGTATTCTTAAAGCTAATCTCACCAGTTTCACATCACTTTTTTTTAAATGTAGCTACTAGAAAAATTGTAAGTTTTGTATGTGTTATTTATTTATTTATTTATTTATGAGGTAGGGTCTCACTATGTAGCCCAGGCTGGCTTCTAACTCAGTGATCTTCCTGCTTCAGCCTCCTAAGTGCTAGGATTACAAGTGGATGTCACCATGCCCAGCTGGTATTCTGTGTATAATGGACAGTGCAGACAAGAGGAAGTATACAGGTTGGGGGTGGGGCAATGGGGGAGAATTGGTAGGGGAGTTGCAGCTGTAAACTGATTCTGCTGGCCTTTAGCTCTGCTTGTCCCTCCCTTGATCTCCAGATTTGTATTCCCTTTGGCTTTTCCAGATGTACCTGGTATCCTGCTGGATCTCAAGAACAATGGGTGGAAATCCCTTCTATCCAAAAGCTGGCTCTCCTCCTTGCTTGCCTGTCTCATTAATGGAACCTGCATCTAATCATTCTCTACGTCTTGCTATTTCTCCTAATAAATATTGCTCAGCTCCATCTCCCCATTTATATTTCCTCTGCCCCAGCCCTAACTGAGGGCTACAAGCCTGAGGGCGGCACCAATGCAATAACTTACCTGCCCCCAACAGCTCTAGTCTATCCTGCCATTGGAATGAGCTCACTAAAGCACAAATTTGGCCTAGTGCACTAGGCCAAATTTAGCTTACTAAAGCACAAATTTGGCCAAATTTGGTGTTGGGTCCCCAACACCACAGGCAAAAGTCCAAATTCCTGAGCACAACTTGACTTCAGAACAGCCTTCTAGCTTCATTTTGCGCTGGGGCTCTTGTCTCCAGACCACTGTGGTTAGCCATATCTGCGAGAACCACTCCCCAGATCCTGCTTGAGTCTCACTGCTGGGGACTCTTCTCCTTCCTGATTCAAGCACAGAGGAGAATTGCTCATGGCACAGTGGGCAGAAAGCAGAGAGAGAGCTCAAGGTAAGAGAGAGAGAGATGTACCTTCCCAGACCATAGTACAGTCATCTGCCTCCTCCAACCAGGCTTCATCTCCCAAATCACAGTTAGTTATAAACTCATCAGTAGACTAATCTGCTTATAAATTTAACCCCCATGATCCAATAACCTCCCAAAAGTCCCACCTATGAGCACATGAGGCTTTAGGGGAACATCTAGATAGAAATGTAACACTTTACCCCTGGCCCTCAAAAGACTTGTGCCAATCCATTTATGGAAAATACATTTAATTTATCTTTTAAAAGTTGCCAAAGCCCTAATAGTCTTGGCATTGCTGAAAAGTCTAAGTCCAAAGTCTTCTCTGAGATTTAAAGCAAACTCTTAGCTATGAGCACCTGTAAAAATCAAAAGAAAGCTAAACACTGCCAACACAGGAAGGCAAAGGGTAAACATTCCCATTCTAAAAGATAGAAATATGGGTATAAACAGGAATGGGGCCAAAGCAAGACCAAAGTTCCCTGGGGCAATCATTAAATCCTATAATTGTATATCTAGCGCCCTGGCCAAATTGTGGTGATGAGACCCCACCTGTGTAGCACTGCTGGTGGTTGTAGCTCTCACGGCTTCTCCCTTGGGTTGGCTTTGCTCATTCCTTGAGGCTTTCCTCAGACTTTCCACAGTTTTGGGGTTTTCCAACGTCCTGGGGTCTCCACTGCACTGTCAGCTTCATTCTCACAGCTTCACATACCGCCCTCTCTGGAGTACATGGCCTGGCCTCCCAACACGTTTTCTGAAACGCCAAACTCTCCTCTGCTGCATCTTTCCAGGATCTAAATTTACCTAGAACTTCCTTTCTGGCCAAACTCAAAACTTTTTAAATCATTTAGCTGGGCTGAATTTTCAATGTAGAACTAGCTAAAAGCTCCCAACAGTACCTAAGCCACAACCCAAATGTTTAGCCAAACATTTAGCCTTGAAATTTCCTCTGCCAGGTTAATTAGTTCACTGCTGTAAATTTAATATCTCTAAAAGTCTCAGGACAGAAGCAAAATGTATACATATTTTTCTACCCACGTATAATATATATGGTCAAGAGTCCAACTGCCAGTGGAGTCCTTGTTCCCGACAAACACCTCCTGAGCCATTTGATTTTTTAATTAGCATTCTGGTCTTCTGAGCTCTTACTATAATCTTCCATCAGGATTGGCTCACAGCATGCTATGGCTGTGTTTCCAGCCATTATCTCCAAACTTTTCCAAACTCCTCCTGTGAACCAATTTTAAAGGCCACTGGACCACATGGTCAGATAGTTACAATAGTGATCCCACTTCTGGTACTAAAATTTGTCTTAGTTGCTTTCTCATCACTGAGGCCCAGTGTCTTGGTTACTTTTCTCTCATTGCTGAGACAAAATACCCAACACTCCAAATTAAGGAAGGAAACGTTTATTCAGCTCACAGTTTGTGGAGGTTTCAGTCCATACTTGGCTGGTTCCAAGGCTGAGTGACACATGGCAGAGGAAGACAGCAAAAACAACAAGGGAGGAGCACTGAGAGAAGACTCTGTTCGTAGGGTGGGTGTAGCACTCACACCCATAATCCTGGCATAGGAACATGAATCAATCACAAATTGTAGAAACCTATCCTTATGACTATACAAGATTTTGAGGGGACATCCAGACACAAACTGTAATACCCAGTACCCAGTACCCACAATTCAAAGTAGAAAAGGTTTATTTTGGTTCACAGTTTGTAGAGGTTTCAGCCCATAATCATCTGGTTCCAAGGCAAGATGGCATGGCACAGGGGAGTAGCAGAGGAGAGCAGCTGATGGTATAATAGGTAGGAGCAGATAGAGACCTCAAGGGAGGAGGGACCGAAATAGACCTTTCCAAGGCTGCAGCCCAGCACCCACCTCCTCCAACAAGGCTTTACCCCTCCCCCCAAATCACACTTACAGTGAACTACTCACTGATAAATATCACACCCCCATAATTCAGTTACCACCCAAAAGCCCTGCCCATAAGTAC
Source organism: Dolichotis patagonum (assembly GCA_004027295.1). Taxonomy (NCBI): domain Eukaryota; kingdom Metazoa; phylum Chordata; class Mammalia; order Rodentia; family Caviidae; genus Dolichotis; species Dolichotis patagonum. Next base: position 28,461 of record PVJX010007706.1, read on the forward strand.
GTGAGGCTTTGGAGGGAAATCTAGGTATAAACCTCAGCAAGCCATTTGCACTGTTGTATTAAGTGATAATTGTTCAAACCCTTTGATGTATTGTAACTGTTTCTGTTTCTGTAATTTATTCTATAGCATAATCTTAGATGCACACAAGGACTTTGATAAGGATATTGACATAATCATAATTATGAAAACCTAGAAAGAACTAAATGACTGTCAATAGAAGAATGTTAAAGAAATATCACAGTCATCATGTTTTCAAAGGATATTTAATGGCATGAAAGATTTAAAAAGCTAGATTCAAAACTATACACATTATAATCCTAATTTTAAAATAATTAAAGATGGGTAAGCACTAGAAGGAAATATTCTCAATAGTTAACAATGTATATTTCTGCACAGAAGCATTATAAATAACTTTCTTTAAACCTATGTTGGTTCTCCATTTTGCAGAATAGGCTTGTGTCACTGGAATAATTTGGTAAAAGAATTATGTAGGCTATATGAAATTCCTGTCAGATGCAAAGCGGTACACTGGGTGCTGTAAAGGTGGAAAGATGAGAGGATATGACACCTGGTGCCTGCTAGCATTAACTTTCAAGGCTGTAGACATAAAGAAGTACCTTTTTGAGGCAGTGAGGACCCATGAGTGAACAATTTGCCTTTGATGAGCTCTGGTAAAAAGAGGAAACAGCCGTAGAATCTCCCATCAGGTGTCACCTGGGCAGAGTGAATCCTTGCTCTGCAGCATACGTAGGGACACTATTACACTGCCAACAAGAAATGCTCTTTCATAGCTGGTCCCACCCAGCACGAACAGGACAGGTCACCATCCCCTTGGTCTAGTTCTGGCCCTGAACCCTAGGAAGACCTCCAGGCAAGCCATCTTCACCATAGCTGCTCTTGTCATGGTGAGTTTTTATAAGTGCTTTTTAGAAATTATATCAGTAAGCTTGGGATATAATACATGGTTATATGATCAGGGCACTGTACAAAGATAGGGTGCAGTACATACAAGGTCACAATTTAAATCCTGGAAGTCCCATTTTTAGCATGGTGTATACAGACCAAGTCTTTTCCTGCTTAATACAAGGTTCCTGAGGACTGGAACAGGGCTGAGTCTTCTATATGGCTTCCAAAATGCCCAGCAGCTCCTGGCACATAGTAAGCATTTATTAGTTCTTCAATTAATAAACATGCATGAGTCTAAGATTCTTAATGAATGGAACCAAGAAAAATGAATAATAAACAGACCCTCTCTTAGGCTTCCTTAGTAGAGGGACTGTATATAAGGATGAGCAGTGGAGGAGACAGGAAGTCCAGGACTGGTACCACAGGGAGGTACAGACTGTCTAGACACAAGGACTCTGAGGCTAAACCATTTAAATTCAGATAATTTCTGTCACTTATAAACTGTGTGGCCTTAGTCAAGTTATTTAATTTTTCTGGGCTTCATTATCATCATCATCATCATATTCATCACCTTGAATTTTGTGAGATTTGAGTGAATTGATAATACTTGTGAAAGTACCTAGAACACTCCTCCGCATGTGGTGAGAGCTCCATAATGTTAGTTATTGTTATTCTTTTGTTTTGTTGTGTTGTTTTGTTTTGAGACAGAGTCTCACTGTGTAGTTCATGCTGGCTTTGAACTCACCATGTAGCCCAGGCTGGCCTTGAACTCATGGTGATCCTCCTGCCCTGGCATCCTGAGTGCTGGGTTTACAGGTGTGCAGCACCACACCTGGCTAGTTATTGTTATTCTTAGCACTGATACAGTTAGAATTATCAAAGACAAGAATGCAGCTCAGGGACTTAAAAGGCCTGCATGTACTTTCAGTCCCAGGAGGTAGATTCTGTCTGCTCTGCTCTGTGCCTACTGGCTTGCTGGCGCATCTGCTCTGTGTAGCCTCTGCTTTCTTCAGTGTCCCTGTCCGTGGTTCCCAGCTCATCCTTCAGAGCCAAGGAGAGAGAGTGGCCGGGCAGGTTCCTTTCTCCTTGTTGGCACAGGAACTGCCAAGCAGGCCAGTGTACTGCACGAGCTCCAGCTGGACTGCAGTCCTCTGGGAACCTGGCCTGCTCACTGCAGGTGGCTGTGGCTGGAGGGGGCCTCTTTGTTGTTGCCCTCACAAGAGGAAGGTAGGCACAAAGGAAGCTCTTGGAAATATGGAATTTAAAATGTTCTGAGGAAAGGACTTGTGGCTTATAAGAGAGAGGTTGAAAGGACTTAACCCTGCAGAATAGACAAGATGACCTTTGGTGCTGCTTCCCACTCCTGGCATACTGACTGATTTTTTAGTTTCTGCTTTTGCAGTGCAGGGGGTTGAACCCAGGGCCCTGCCCGTGCTAGGCAACCAATTCATTTTCTAAGACTCACTAGTTATTATGAAAATCCACAAAGGAAATTATGTGACTCAGGCCTGTGGAAATGAAAGCAAACCTCAGAGACCTCTGCTGAACCCCTGCATCTCCAGGCTGTGCCCTTTGCACCACACTGCAGGTCATCTTGCAGCCTGTCTCACTCTGCCGTCTTTGTTCAATACCTGCTGGGCACAGGCTGGCCGAGAACACACAATATAGAGTGAATGTCACACAGATGGCGGTGGGCCTTGAGTGCTGTCGTGAAGCTGAGCAAGGCCTGCAGGAACGCTCTAGTGGAGGACACTAACACCACGGCTGTGAATTCCCATAAACTACGCCTCCTGCTTCCCTGCTGCTTCCCAGGATCCCCAGCTTCCCACCACTCCTTATCATTAGGGTGATGGAACAACATTTGACTCCCGGGAAGTCAGCCTATTGCCACTTTAGACCACACTGGCCCTTGAGTTGTGTCTGAAGCTCTACTTCCTTAGATGCCAGTAGCTCAGTTTGCAGAGACAATGAGGAATGAACAGGTGGACGTTAGGAGGGCTGTGCTCGCAGGCTTCGAAGCCCCTTCTTCCTTGCAGATCATCTTTTCCAGATGCTTCTGAGTTGGTATTTCTCCTGGCCGGAGAACAGCACTGGAAACACTGACCACAAAGTATTCTATCCCTTATTACTCAGTGTGTTTTTTCCAAGCAGCCCAAAAGGTTATGTTGGGTTTTACAAGCTGTGGAGGATCACTGGAAGTGTACCACTTAAAAAGACACTTAAACCACAAAAACTGCGGGGCTTGGCGTGGCCCGGTGACTCCACCCTGAGGCAGGCCATGGAGTTGAGGCAGAATCTCTGCTTCCTGTGCCCAGCATGAATATTATGAACCTTTGAAGCAGGGGAGGAATCCTTTGATACCTTTTAATTGTCCCCATGTATGATCTGGTCCCTAATGTTTTTTGTGTTTTGGGTTTTTTTGGTACTGGGGATCAAACTTATGACCTCACACTTACCAGGCAAGTGCTTGAGCCGCTGAGCTAAATCCCTGGCCCTGTTCCCTAAATATTTAAGGGCAATGACCTAAGTTTCAAATATTAAAGGTTAATGACTTTAGTTTCATCTAAAAATAACTAAATAAGAACTTAAAGAGAGGTCATCAGCTCTAAGATGAATTCAACGCATTTGTCTTGAATGACCAGAAGCAAGAAACTCTTTTAGTATCCTTAACCCTACTAGAAATAAACACCTTGAATTAGCAACACGAAGTCAGAATTAAAAAAAAAAAAAAAACAATATAAAGACTTAATGACAGAGATCATCCCGAACTTGAGCTGGTAGTTCACTCCGATGATCTCAGCCGAAGGCTGAGGCAAGATCATCGCAAGTTCAAGGCCATCCCAGGCAATTTACCAAGACCCTGTCTAAAAATAAAAAGGGCTGGGAGTGTATGTTGGTAGTAGAGCACCCCTGGGTTAGATCCCAGTAACACACACACACACACACACACACACAAGAACGTGCATCCCCAAGATCTCAAGTCATTTAAGGCCAGGCGTGGTATACACCTGTATTCCCAGTACCTGGGAGGTTGAAGCAGGAGAATCGTCACAAGTCCTAGGCCAGTGTGAGCTATATAGTGAGACCCTATCTCAAACAAAAAACAAGAAAAGTCATTTGAGAATTAAAAAAAATGGCTCTTTTGGAAATTTTGATAGTAGTTGCTGTTCTTTCAGAAAGTAACAGCTTTCAGAGAAAAATGATTTTCTAAAACCAAGTAAAATGTGATCTTTATCCCTGAGGTAGTCACATAATTTAAAGAATATTTTTAAATAGTTTAAAGAGCAAAATAAAAGAAACATGATAGGAAATAGGGAGATAGACTTTGTGGAGATGGACAGGGGATCCTGGGAAGGGTAGAAGGGAGGGTAGTAAAAAGGATCAAGATGTGAGATATATATATGTATCTGTTGATTCCCCATGATAAATATATTCATTATATATCATGAACATATAATAAAATTTCAATAAATAAATATTAAACAGAGAAACGAAGAACAAAAACTGAAAATTCAGTATTGGTCACTTTAAAGTTGTAGATGTGTTTTAGCCCAAACTTAACGAAAGAAATGAGTATTTCAGGAGTCCCCCTCCTTAGCCCTGTAAGGACGATGATGTGGAAGGAAGACCCATGGAAGGGCCTCGGCAGGGACAAACCATGGGTTTGAGGCTCAGAATCTGGCTTCAGGAAGGAGCATCAAACTTGTCTCTCTGTCGTGGAGAGACGGTGATTGAGGGCTGCCTGTCACACAGGGGAAAGGCGTAAACATTCACAGGTATATGTGATTCTGTTTTCTGAAACCACATTGGTTGGCTGTATCTCCTCTCTCCTGACCTCAGGATGCATAACCCTGCCCCTTCGTCCCTTTTGGCACAGAACAAAATCACTGGATAAATGCTGACCTTCACTTTTCCTGAATGTGTGTAGCCATGGCCAAGGTAAACTGGTCTCTTGGGTTTATTTTGAGTTGAAATCAGCTGAGCTGTTTGTTTCCTCTGAGCTATACACAGATGCGTTTTAAACTATCTTTGTGTTTGAGGACCTTTTTTCATGGTATCAGCACACCACTTCCTCCGAGTCAGGACTCCGCAACTGCTTTGTGAGGGCGATTCTCCTGCCAGCCCCACCAGTCAAAGCGATGATTGACAGAGGTCAGCACAACTGCACTGTGCATGTCATGTTTGGGGCTGAGTTAATGAAATGATTTCTCATCCACTTCTTGCAAATAAGGTTTCCTGCCTTCATGGAGCTCACCAGTAGACTGTTTTGTTCATACCCAGCCTCAGCTCCCGTTTGACACTCAAAGTTTAGGCTAAAATGGTATCCTTGGTTGATCTTTGCTGTGTCTGAGAATTCCATGGGACTCCTGAACACAGATGTCAGCTTAATTTTTGATGCTTCTAGTGTCTCTGGCCCGATGAATTTTAAAATTGCAAGTTGGAGTAAAGCTATTCTTTTTTTTTTGTCTGAACCATTTTATTTTTCTTTAAATTTTATTTTATTTTAAAAGGGAGTAAAATTAAACACAACAAAGGAGAACATAATGGGACATAAGAAAGCATAAATTTCAAAGGTAGACAACCAGAGATCTTCACTATCTGTCATATTGTCTCTTGTTTTCTTCCAAACCGTTGTCCTTATCTTTGCATATGGAGAGCTCATACTAAATAACATAGCCAATCTTTTCACAAGATGTGTAGTTCACTGGCTCCCATTGCTAGGCAGGGGGGAGGAGGAGGAGGGACATGGGATGGTGGACAGGACGACATAAGATGTCTGATTCTCAGCCCACAGGCAGGCAGGATCACAGTCACCCCCCAGAGATAGGAAGAGTTCCTTGTTCTCCCGGCACCCCAAGTCAACTGAACAGTGCAGGTCCCGGTGTGCCAGGGTCTCTCTCCTTCGGGCTGCCAAAAGTCTGTCACATTCTCAGCTGCCCCCAGAGAGGGGGGAAGTTCCTTGTTCTCCCAGCACCCTGAGTCAACTGCACTGTGCAGGTCCCGATGCGCCAGAGTCTCTCTCCTTCAGGCTGCCAAAAGTCGGCCGCACTCACAACCACCACCTAGAGAGGGGAGGAGTTCCTTGTTCTCCTGGCACCCCGAGTCAACCGCATGGTGCAGGTCCTGAGGTGCCAGGGTCTCTCCCCTGCAGGCCCCCTAAAGTCTGCCATACTCACCTGCTATTTCTTTCTGATGAATTGACCATTCCATTTCCAAAGTTCTGAAATGGCTAACAGACCACAGAAAGAATTCTCTTTAGGCTCCTGTTTGAAACCAGCAGCTACAGCAATCTGCTGGCCTTGCTTCAGGGCCACAGTAAAGCTATTCTTAACTTTTATTGTGCTTTAAATATTTTTAATGTTGTATGACGTTTGCATACTTTCAGATGTTGATATATAAACATAAGCAGTGTCCCCCCTTTTGTGTGGAGTTTGAACTCATGAAATACTGAGTTACATCCTGCAGTAGTATCAGCTACTCTCTATCTTTTATCATCTGTCTGTTATCTGTGAATGAGGAGAATATCGATAAGTTGCCCAGGCTTTTGATCTTCTTGCTTTAGAAGTAACTGGGATTTTCAAGTAATTGAGATTACAGGCATACACTACACAGTACTTTTATTAACATATCTTATAAATATCATCCCTGTTTTCATAAGTTCATAAACTGATTTCACCAGGAAGATAGTAACATTTTATGTATATCAAGAATAAATTCTTAACCTTTAAGTATTTTATAGGTATGCTAAGGAAAATAAAGCTAGGGGTTTTAAACTATGCAGACATTAAACTTGTAATGATTGTGATATTCTCAGATTTATACATTAAAAAACTGATTTGAGCCCTATGAAATTCCAATTTTATATTATTAAAGATATAATTTCTTATTTTGTGTAGGAGATAGGAGGAGTGCCCCTAAGTAAAATCACCACTGAGTTGATCTAGTTCTTTCATGAGCTTTATTTTTGTAAAAGTCCAAATTCTAGCAAAGTGATAACAGTTACTTTTGCTTTTATATTGATTTGGAGGATTTTAGTATAAAGTCACATTATACTTTTTAAATGCTTTTAAAGCTGCATTTTAAAAGATTGATTCTGATTACAATCACACAGATGGTCATCTTTAATGGATCCAGAGTAGAATGTGTATTACTATTATCCTTCATTGATTTAGCTTCTGAGATATTCTCATCTATGTATCTCTGAACATTTCTAAAGAGCTGTCATCTATTGTTTTCAAGATACTGGAGCAAGAGAAGCAATAGAAGAAAACTCTCCCAACTTTGTGTCATCAGAGTTAAGGAGAAGTACAATAGGGGGTGACAATGAGGAATATTGGAAATGTGCCCCCACAAGATGCTTTGCATTTGGAAGGAGTAAACTGGGATTAATAGTTCTGAATACAGAAGTCTTTGTCCTTTGGAAAATAAAATTTCACCTCGATCCTCATACTGGTTTTCCATGAATATCCTGCCAACCAGAATTGGATATGCTGAGTGTTTTCTGTGTGGCATTCAAGTTTGCCTCAGCTTTATCCAACTCTTGGCACTGACACGTTTCACGTCAGAGTACCATCATCTTGTGGTGGCTGAACTTGGGCATAACGATAGGAATTGTGGTTTTGTTTTCTCACTTGCTCAGAGAAACCAGATCTTGCCTCAAGGCTTGTTTTCTCTCAGTTCATTATGCGCCACCTCTGGAAACATCACAAAGTATTACTGTTCTCTTTGTCTACTAGCATAAAACAGCCACTAGCATAAAACAGCCTTGAAATAGGCATTGTGTTCCATTCCCTGGTTGGAGGAGCTACCCCAGAGGGCCTCCTTGCTTAGAGGACTGAAGAGACATCCTCTTCTTTACATGAAGGATTTGGGGACAAGTGGCTCCTCGTCCTCTCCTGGAACTTTGCCTTAACCTTATAGGCAGCAGCCTGCTCTAGGTGACATGAAAACAAGTCAGTGAACATATCAATTTATTAATCTCTTATTCATCTTAATCTTCAGGAGAATTTGTGTTTTATGAAGTTTGTAAAGTTTTTTTTTTTCTGGAAGTGTGTTCAAGTCTGGTGATTTGGGGAATCACACAGACGTGCACAGCCCTCTGCGAGATGGGATGATGACAGGTCAAGCTGGTTGGCACCAGCTCAAAATACAGCCAGGTACACTGCAGAATCAGCTCTAGGTAAAGATATAAATGGGCAGTGAAATACAGTGCTTAACATTTTTCACATATCAAATACATCAAACTCTTCATGCTTCCATTGGATTGAATTATCCCTTCATAAACAAAAGAGCTTTTACTTGCTGTGTCCTCTTCTTTGCCTTCAGTCAATCTTTTCCTCCCTCCCAAGCCTACTTGCTTCCTCTTTTACCAAGTGGCACTAATGGAGAAGTTTAACTCGCTTAACAACAGCAATGGTAGCTAACTTTGTTTAGTATATGCTAAGCATTCCACCTGAAGCATCTGCCTGTCTAATTTAGATATACGGAACATCTTCCTACTCTAGGAGAGGACTGCAGAAAGTAAGAAACTCCCTGTCTCAGGTCTTAACCTGGAATGAGCCAGGTGGAAAGGAGACCAGAGGGGTCATTCCAGCCCAAGTCCTCCATCAGTCGTTGTGTAGATCACTAGAGTTGTTTTGAATGACCAATACTCAGAAAGAGGTTTCAGTTGCTAAATTTTTAATCATTTAAAAAATAATCTAAACTAGATTTTATTTTTTCCAAGATAGTTCCACAGTAGTTAAGATGGTGAAGATAAAGGAACTTTGGATACTCATTAGGTCAGCCTAAATTACTCCTTAGTTCCTGGGAACTTGGTCTTGTGAAGGGCAGGAGAAGGTGACTCAGGGTCATTGTTTCCTGTCTACATGTGTGACATAAACCCAGATATTCTTGCTTTTGTCTTTGAGATATGAAGAGCACTAACGAGTGGACCCTTCCTCCCAGCGTGGAAACAGTTCTCATACACTGCACAGTTAACCATAGCTGCAAAATAAAGGCAGTCCTTGCTTTTCAGCATTTGCTGTACATACTCACAGAAGAGGTCCCTGCTGTCCACCCACTGCTCCAGTAGTTAAACAGTTTTGTTTTTAGAAACTAGGGAGTGGACTGGAGGTGTAGCTGTGTGACTCTTAAGAGTGCTTGCCTAGTATATGTAAGGCCCTTGGCTCAATCCTCAGCAACCCAGAAAAATTCGTGGTGCTTTGGTCCAAATGGGAGGAAATAAAGAAAAGATTCAAACCTTGTGATTTTTTTTTTTTTTTGGTACCAGAAGCCTTGTAAGTTTTAAAACTCCAGATAACACACCATTAATAAAGAAGTAGTAAAATAATAGAGAAGACAGTAAATGTATAAAACAGTGTAAACCTTGCTAATAAAGAAATGAAAATTACAGCAGCCTATATGTACAATTTTTAATCTATCAAATTGGGAAAGATTTTGAAAAGTGATAATTGCATATTGAAAAGCTATGACATGGGCACTGGTAGAAGTATGCTAGCTAACACCTTGAGAAATCAGCACACAGGATGTGTCAAGAAATTTTTAAAAATCTGTCCATACCTTCTGTTTCGGTCATTGCATTATAATTTATCTTGACAAAAAATCTGAAGTTATTGTTAGACTATAAACATTTAGATACAAGTATTAAATCATAGTAGGATTCATAATGAAGTTGGATGTAATTTTGTCTAAAATTTTTACATTCACATAAATACAACACTCAAAAAATGAAACATTCAACTATTAAAATTATGTTGAGAATACTAATATAGGGAAATGTGACTAAGAAGGATATACACAATCAATATGATCTCACATTAAGTATACACAGAGATGGTTGGGGATGGAGCTCAGTAGTAGAGCTCTGGCCTAGCACACATGAGGCCTGAGTTCTGTCTCAGCACTGTAAAAATAAAATAACAGAGGGGAAAAAATACTGAAAGGAAATGCCAAAGTACTAATTGCTTTTCTTTGAGTAAAGTTTAAATGAGCAGTTTAAAATGTATTATTAATATTTTCTAAAATTTTCCATGTGTGACTTTTTACAAAGAAAAAAATATTGTTTAAGCTAAAAAATAAAACTGTAAAAAATGAGAGAAACAGATACTGAGCCTGAATAGTGTGTTTCCCTCTAGCGAAACTCAGTAGCATTTGGGTTAACATCTCCTTTCTCTTTTAAAATCAAAGACCATAACTTGATTTCCTCATGACAGTTCAGTAAGATCATTTTATTTGAGGAAAGAGAATTATGATCTGGAGATAAAAGTATTTTGGGGATAGGAGCACCTCTGGGTACAGGATGGGATCAAGGGAGAGCTTAAGCTGGCTGGGGGTTGGGGACACCAGAGATGAATGAATCCTCTTTTTGCATCACCTCTAAGGTTTTTCCTTGGAGGACTGGGAACTAAAGTTTCATTGTAGTCACTTTATGAATTAAAGACTTTTTGTGTATTGGCCTAGTAGCATACCGTTGTGAGTGTCTAATAACAAGTATGAGAACCGTTGAAATGAAGATTAACTCATGCATACAGTTCTCAAATAGAAATGGCCAACCCACCAAAGGGCTCTGGAGGACCATACATTTACATCAGTGGATCTGATTTAGCACTTCTAGTGGTGATCTTGACAAGTGGCTCAGTAGAAGAGGATCTGAGCTGGACCAAAATGAACACCTGTGCTGCACAGCCCAGGGTTTGAATATATTTAATATCCATCACATCCCTAACTCAGATGAATGGAAGCTCCTTGAGAGTGGAAAGTTTTATTTCACCATTGTAATGTCCCCAGCACCTAACAGGGAGAGGTGCTTCCCATTTGTTGAACAACTGCTATGCATGGAACCCTAGCAACACTGATTACAATTAACAGTGCAGTTAGAGACACAGAGGACAAGCAGATAAAAATGATCATAGAACACGTGGTACATCTACTTCTAGAAAGTAACCTAGCCTTGTGTGGTGTTCTTTCTATCCTGAGAAGAAGACCTATAGGGCCAGGTCAAGGGGAAAAGGCAGGGATGGCAGGAAACTCAAGGTTGGGGAAGATAATCCAGAAGGACGAGGCTGTGAGACAGAGAAGCCATGGTCAGGGGCTGGACGAAGTGTGGTTATGTCACGTTATTCTGACATGATGGCCAAGGCCATGGTGTCCAGATAGCTACCTGTGTACTTTGCCAGGACACAGTTTCCACCCCGAAGTCAAGAGTGGGTCCCAAGTTGAGTTTTAGTTGTTGAATTTTATTTTGATTTTTTATTTTGTGGTAAGGGAGGAGAGGTGGGAAGACAGCATTTTGATTTTTTTAAACTTTCCATTTATCTTCCTGAGGGTGTCCTACAAAACATATGTGATTTTTACACCTCAACTCTTGGTGATTTGTCATCTTCAAACTAGTCAATATTTAAATGTAGTCATGGAGCTGCTTTTTACATAAGCCACCAGCTGATCATTCTGTTGGGATGGATGTGAAATAGGCAGAATGGTCCAAAAATTTTGGATTAAGCAGCTTCTGTGCGGCAAGGGAAGGAGCCATTCGGTAAGCTCTGAGAAAAACACCAAAGAAAAGAAACCCCACATGAATGGCAGAGATGACCACCTTGTGATTGTGCCTTTTCTGACCTCTGAATAGGAGTTTGGAAGTAGGCAGCATTTTTCAGTGTCTTTCGTATGTCCTGATACCATATTGACACATTTTGAGACAACCTGGAAGTGTTTTTCCAACAATCTGTTTTCCCAGTCAGTCATTTGGATAATCCAGAGCTGCCACATGGGAGGCAAAAGTTCTTGGAGAGGATCTGGGGTCATTTGGGTACAACAAATTCTGTGTTGGCCAAGCCACTAAGAAAAGCAGAGTCTGCTAAGAACAGGAGAAAGAAGCACAGACTTCTATGACACATCTGAGAAACAAATGCAAAATCCCTCCCGGGATTAGAGGTGAGTGAGTTGGTGGTCCCTGGCTCTGTCCATGTCCCAGGGTGGGGGAACAGAGTCACCAAAGAAAACTGAGGGACATGCCAGCCTGCCAGATCCATCAAAAGCAGTGGCTGTCCTCCTTGTCTGACCCCATGCCCACTTTTAGAACAGTATTTCTGATGCCTCCTTCACAATCCTTAAAGAACTTAAGTGAAATAATCTGACCTCACATATAATTTCAAAAAAATACCAATTTTTTTTTTTTGGAAACAACTCCAATTTATAAGTGATCAGGTACATCTCAGTAGAAAACAAAACAAAGTTAAAGGTCAAGTGCTGACATCTATCCATAGACTCACAATGCAGATTACCTCTAGAGACTTAAAAAATACCCCAATGGGCCATGTTCTTAGACACATGATTTTCCAGAATGCATGAGCAACTGTTAGTAAAAATCATGCTAATCTTTTAAAAAACATCAGAGATTCTCCAAAGAATACAGATATTTATTTAGGAATAGCAAAGCACTGCAGTGGAAATACATGTGCTGTGTAAACCATAAGTATCTAAAGGGGCTGAGGTAAGGGGAAGTTTTTAAAGACAGAAATGAGGATTTACATCAGATGTTTTTGAACAGTAATTCTGGGCCACAGTGATTAATAGTATGAGTGGTGTCAGTCAAGGTTGAACAAACAGTTGCCGGGCAAATGTCCTCTGAGAAGTACTTTTGGTCTGTGGTGGGTTGTGGTGGGCTGGAGGTGAGCTTGTGGTCCTGGTAGAGGTTGTGTGATAGCTGCTATTAGGCAGTCATGCATAATAGGAACTGTTATTTATTCTCTTTTTTGGTTAGGGTTTACACATCAACTTCATTTTGATTCTGACAGCTTTCTCATTTTGTTCACAACCTGAAAAAATGAATATTCCATTGGATAAGACATGTATATTAGTGGAAAAATTCAAGGAATAAATACAATAGTGGACACTGGTGTTCTCAGACTTAAGATGAGTCCACTGGGTTTTCAGCTTTATGTTGGTGTGAAAGTGAAGTGTGCTCCATAGAAACTGCACTTAAACTGTGGACCGTTGACTGTGCGTGGGCCTGGTGCTTTCTTATAGTGCTGGGCAGCAGCAGTGACCACAGCCCCATCAGCCCACAGCATGAAAGGGAGCAACTCACACTTGACGGTGCATTGAGCGGCCAAGCTAGGATGCTTGGCAGGTTAGAGGCATTGAATGCATTTCCCACTGTTTTTCATTTTTAATTAAATATATTTTCTAACTAATATAAAAACATTACAATTATACATAATGTCTAATGGATGTATACAAAATGGAGTTAATTTTTATATATCCATGCTTTTTGTAATGTTTAATTCATGTTAAGGTATCACCCTCCAAATACTTGCCATTTCTTTATGGTGAGAACATTCAAAACCCTTGCTTCTAGCCTTTTGAGATACACAGTACATAATTATTGTTCACTGTTACACATTGTGAAATAGCACACCAGAACTTCTTTCTCTCTCTCTTTTTTTTTTTTTTTTTTTTTTGAGACACAGTCTTACTATATAGTTTAGGCTGGCCTTAAACTCCCTATGTAGCCCAGGTTGGCCTTGACTTCCTAGTGATCTTCCTGCCTCAGCCTCCCAATTGCTGGGATTATGTGCACCACCATGCCCAGTTTCAGAATTTACTCTTACCTAACTGTAACTTAGTTCTACCTTACATTTTCAACTTACACTGAGTTCAGTTGGAGGAATCCCATTGTAAGCAAGGAACACCTGGAATAATACTTAGTTTATATGTGCATTGGAGTTAAGGTCTAAGCTTAGAGAAGTATAAACTATTTTTTCACAGTTGCTGATGTTCATCAGGATCTTTGAAGGTCATGTGGGACAGTACTGCCTGAGATAGTCCGGTATGGTACCTGCAAATAGTCTGAATCCCAGGAAAGCCCTCATTATTGTAATACCCACAGATGCCCTCATTTCCTGTCCACTAGCAGAGCCATTGGGTCTCCCCCTCCCAGGTGATGTCACCACCAAGCCTGGCTATGGGCCAGGGGCCCTGGAGGGCACCTTGGGTCACTGAGCCTCTCCTGCAGAGCTGTAGCTGTTCTTGTTTCCTGAGAGCCTGGGGAGACTCAGTGTCCTTTTGGTCTCTCTTCCAGCAGGAGACACTGAGTAACCCCTGGGTTACAGAGAAATCTAAGGAAATGGACACCCACCCAAGAAATGAGTGTAAAGGCCCTTATTGGCCTTCAAGCCTAGTGATAGACCACCAGAAGGCATGTGCAGTGTTCTACATGCTGGTAGCTTCTCCCAGTGCCTGTGCACAAGAATGTACATGGCAGGATGTGAGAAGGGACTTTCCACTAGTGTGCCCCTCGGCTCGTAGGAAACTACTCTCTATATTTCATATGGGTTTTCCCCTGGGGACTGTTTGTATTGGATATTGGTGACCAACTGGAAAATTTTTGTAAATTACTTAAGGCAGTGCTTTCAGAAGAAACTCAAATGATCCTTCCACATGTGAAGTGCATTTTTGCACAAATAAATAAGGGTAGTGATATTCCAATTTCAGAAATCTTTTGTTTACTGAAAGGCCACATTTTCAGTGTGGAGAAACAAGGCTCCGGCCATGTCTCCCACACCTGGAGTAGTGGGTATTAAGTGCACCACAGACATAAAAGAAGACTTGTTGTATGTGAGTGTCTTAGTCACTTTCCCATTGCTGGGACACAATAACCCAACACCCAAAACCTAAAGAGGAGAGGTTTATTTTTGGCGCAAGGTTTGAATCCCATAGTCAGCTGGCTCTGAGGCAGAAACAGATGGCAGAGGGAAAGGTGCTCAAAACACAGCACCCAGGAAGCAGGTCACCCCCAGTGACCTGCTCCATCAGGCTGCACCTCATAGAGCAAGTTGAACTCCTCAGCAAGTTGAACTCATCAGCAAGTTGACCCACAGTGCCCCCTGATCCAGTCACCTTTCAAACACATGAGACTTTTGGGAGACAGTTTAGGCCCAAATGATAACAATGAGCATGTGAACCCATCATGGAAATGTTCTTTCTAGATAATCCTGGGGCCTCTTTTTCCCACCTTAGGTTGGTTCCCTTTTTCTTCTTCCAAGCTAGTCACTTCACCAGTCACCTGACCACTGTCTGACTTAATCAGAGACCCTGTTCAGTCCCGCACACTGGCTTGTCTCCCTGCTTGAGAAAGACAGTTATCACATATGCTGGCAGGTCACTACAGTGTCTCATTTTTTTATTGTTGTTCTTGATTTTTGGTTTGTTTTTTGTTTGTTTGTTTGGTTTTGGTAGTGCTGAGGATTGAACCCAGGGCCTTTATAAAACTGAGCTACATTCCAACCTTTATTTTTCATTTTGAGACAGGATCTTGCTAAGTCACTTAGTTGCCTAGGCTGGGTTCAAACTTGCAATCTTCCTGCCTCAGCCTTCTAAAGTATTGGGACTACAAGGATTTACTACCACACCTGGCTAAGAGCCAAAAGTTTTTAAAATTCAATGAACAGTCCTCTAAGCACTGGTATGTTGGATACTGTCCTAAGCAGTTGAGGAGAGAGGAGCAAACAAGACAGAGTCCTGGCCATCATGCAACTGCCTCTCCAGTGGAGCAGATCAAGTATGAGTAAGACCTGACATGAATAGTGAGGGAGAAGGCCATGTGGACAGCCAGGAGAGGGAACAGCAAGCTCAGGTAGAGTATGCAAGGTGGAGAGAAGCTGGAGAGGGCAGAAGAGCACAACCCAGGCGAAGACAGGTAGCAGGGGGTTCACTCCTGGTGGGCTTCAGAGAGACTTAGATTTCACTTGGTGTAAAGCTGCGGAGGTTTTTGAGTTCGTGAATTTCTTCCATGCTGCCAGTTTGAAGGTATTATATACGACACACGATATCTCTTGGCTGAGGGTTCATGTAGGTACTGGGAGTGTTAGCACCGAGGCTCAGGAAGGAGAAGCCAACTAGGCCATTAGCCTTGCTGGCCACAAACCCAAGAATACCTGCTCAGTGCCCTGGAGATGGCTCTAAGTGAGAGAAAGTCTCCTTAAGATTTTTGAGCTACCACCCTGCATTGGCTGAGACTGAGACTGATCCAGGACTGCCATTAACTGAGCATCTGTGAAGTATTATCCAGGCCTCCTGCTATGGAAAAACATTAGTGAGATGGTCCCTTTCCCACCAGTCCCACGCCAATTAGATTTGTACCATCCAGTATGATAGCAGCTCTGGAACACTTGAAATGCTGTCAGTAGTAAGATTTGCACTGTTTCTGAAGATTGTGTATAGGAAAAAATTTTAAAGACCCTAGTAACTCTTTAGGATAAGTTGTAGTGATGCTCCTTTTTTAAAAAAGCCTGTTAAATAAAACATCATTACACTTTCACCTGTTTCTTTTTGCTGTTTGTAGGTTGGCCAGTAGAAAATATAGAATATTTGTGTGGCTGAAATTATGTTTCTTATTTCAACTGGACAGTCCTAATCCAGAAAGATGGTTGTTTTCTCTGGCTTCCTGGTTGGCCAAGTGCTGCTGCTTTGGTCACTGTTAATGAGTCTCAGATGTTGGAAAGTCTCTTCTTTGGGAAGAACCACTGGGTTCTGGACCATATGGAAGGAGACCTCAGTTCTGTCTCATCTCATCCACAGGTATAGAGACTGTTTAGAGAAGTATAAACTAACTTCGAATTCCCCAGTCTTAGCAGGTTTATACTCAAGTGAGCAAACTTCTCCAACAGCCTCTAGTAGATGGAAAAGGGAAAGAGTCACAAGTCTTTTTTTTTTTTTTTTTTTTTTGGCTTTTCATTGTGGAAACATTTCAAATCCGTATGAAAAGCAGAACTATAATTCCAAACATACAGGTCCTCCTCACCCAGTTTTAAGTGATCATCTTGTGACCACACAGTTTCCATTTGCATCACACCTCTTTTCCAAGTTACTTTAAAGAAGACTCAGACATTGTATCACTTTATCAACAAGCATTTCAGTATAAATCTCTAAAAATTAAGTATTCTTTGTAAAATGCAATAGTACTGCAATGATATTCTCAAGCTTACAAATAAGCAGTAATACCATAGTGGTAAATATCCAATCAATAGTCAGATTTCCACTTTCTAGTTTATTTGGATTTAGGGGCCTGGTAGTAGCCACATGTTGCGTTCAATTGATGCGCTGCTTAAATCAGTCTCTCCTCAGCTCTTCTTGTGCTCAAGAGACTGAGCTTCCTATCAGCCCCAGTTTATAACAGAGCTATACTGCAACCAGCCCCAGGCCCAGATGTCTTAGACTATCTCAGTGCATTTCCTTGGTTCATCTGTGAACCAGTACTGTAGCCAGAGAACCCCTAAGCTGGACACTTATCATTGCTGGGTCGCGTAAGTTAGCCGAGCTGAGATGAGAAGATCAAAATAGAAGATCAGTGGATTTCCTCAGATCTGAAGTCATTACTGCACTTCAGGGGGAATGGATGCTGCCCAGTCCCAGAGTTACAGATGTGTACTTCACTCACATACCTTTGCATACTTTTTATCTATTTATTTTTTATTAGTACATGTTTGCAGTACATCATGATTGTGTTCCTTGTAGGGAGTTGATATGTATGTGTAACACATCTTTTTTTTTTTTTCACACTTAACTCCTCATCCCTCACTGCCCTCTCCAACTCCTGGTCCCCTTCCTGTTTGAGAAACTCTAGTTCTGTTTTTTTCTTCATTTTTTTTCCATTCCTCTCTCTCTCCTCCCTCTCCACTCCTTCCATGTCACAGCCTATACGCTCATCAGATGAATGGAAAAAGAAAATGTGGTATTTATACACAATGAAGTAGTGCTCTGCCATAACGAATGATAAACTGAGGCATTTTTAAGTAAACAGATGCACCTTGAGACAATAATATTAAGTGAAATAAACTAGATGTACAAGCTTAAATACTGCATGGTTTCCCTTATATGAGAAACCCAAAATATAAATATAAAGCAGAATAAAAGGTAGATAATATGAAGTAGGTAGATCTTTTCATATTTACAGTTTCAAAAAGGCCTCCAGGTAATAAATTTTCTTCACCACCCCATCCTCCTGTGCTGAGGCAGGAGGATCACAAGTGTGAATCTAGCCTGAGCAACTTGTGAGGCCTTGTCTCAAACTAAAAGTGAAAAAGGGGTGGGGATATAGCTGGAGTTCAATCCCCAGTAACTCAAAAAGAAGAAGAAGAAGACGACGACGATGACGACGACAGCTAGTAAGATCCAAGTCTACCTCCAGTGTCAACCCTTCAGCTGATACTTGATCATATGGCTCATGAGGTGGATCCCAGTGTTAACAGTGAAAGGAACTATTTTTTCATTCAGATGAGAATACCTCCGCCCCCCCCCAAGTGGCATTAAGAGAGAGTGTAACAGAAGCCTTCAGAGAATGGTGAGGGATCAGGTTTCTGTGTGCCAGACTTGTTTACTGATTAGGTTCTTACCATTGTGTCCCAGCTTTCTCTAATGCTACCCTAGCAGTAAAAGTTGGGGTTTCCCAACTTTGACTAGATTATTTGACCTTTACCCATCTTGGTTACAAGTCAAGCTAAATAGGGTCTCTGTTAAAGCCATATTTTCCCCACTGCGGAGTACTTCAACAGTGTCCCCTGAGCAGGTTTGTGGACTTAGACTGAAGGTTCAATAGGTGGCAGCATAACCACTAAGTCTGCTTCACTCAGCAAGAAAAGAATTACCACCTTCTAGCTCAGGGGAACCAGAACTAGTGTTCCCCCAACCTCACTACCAGTTGCGCATTTTAGGACTGCTTGTCACATTCAGCACTCATAGTACCAGTCTTATATCACTAAGATTCTCTGTATCACTCATGATAAAAAACTGATCGTGGCAACTGAAACACGATAGAGGATTTATTTGCTTGTGTAACTAAATAGAAGTAATTCTATTAGCACTGAGTATAGGTTAGTTTAGAGCTCAACCAACAAGATCAGTGCCTCAGTTTTGTCCTAGTTTGCCAGAGTGCTGGTCTTGGTTTCAAACCCAGTGTGGTCAAAGGACCCAGCAGTCGGTCCAACCCTTCATAATCATAGATCTTATCCTTCAGGAAGAGCGCTTGCCTCTAACCACAAGTTTCCTTGGTTCCGAAGATATCACAGGCCATTCTGCAGACATCCAGGGCCAGTGAAGCCAAGGGTCCAGTTAGCCAGCCCTGCAGCATATCTCATTCCCAGGGGGAGTGAATGCCTCCGGAGCCATATGGTGTGAGGGAGGAAGAGACCCCACACAAAACAAAAGGACAAAGAGGGTGAAATATATTGCACATTTCCCCCAAGTAAGATTGTACCAGTTTCTGTTGACAGGGCATGGAATACTGCAACATGTTTTTTATATTATTTTCAAATAACCCTTGGTATAACTGTAATGATAATTATGTGGGACAAAGGATTATTTCCTTTGCATCTGTTCTTTTAAATCACACAATTGCCCTCTCTTAACTCCTTTCATCTCTCTTCTCTCCCTCCCTCGTGCTCTCCCTTTTTCCCTCCTTCTCTCTCTTCTTCCCTCCTTCCCTCTCTTCTTCCCTTCCTCTGGTGGTTCTGGGATGGATAGCATGGCTTTGAGCATGCTAGGCAAGTGCTATTCGCTGAGCTATATTTCCAGCCCCTGTATTTTAACATTTGGAAAGTAGGTTTCTGTTACAGTAGATGAATACATTCAATGTGGTAGTGTTTCTTTTCTTCCCTACAAAGCTCTGACGCTTTTTTGCTGTTGTAGAAGGTGTTTTAAGATTTGAGGGAATATAGGATTACAAACATCTTTGTATTATCAAGGCGAACAGCATTACATTGTAACAGGCTGTCATGGAAACCCCATCTGTCAAGCCAGAATTATTGAAGAAAAAAGAAGAATGCCCTCATATTTTATACATGTCTCTCTTGCACTGACTTAGTAGGCAGATTTGGGCCATTGCAGAAGGGTTGTTGGCTGTGCTTTTTACTGCTTTCCCAAGACTAATGAGGCCTACAGTGTTGAGTTCTAATCTTCTGTCTGCCCTTGGTTTTTATTTCTGTAGATTAATATGAAAGATTCATTACCTGGTTGGTGTAAGGGCCTACTGATTATTGTTTCATCTATTACAAGCTCAGACTGGTCTGTGTATTGGGTGGGGAAGATAGAGTCATCTAAAATTTTTCAGGTCCAGCTTTGTGATTGTCATCTTCGGTCCTTAAGCCCTGCTTATCCAGGGCCTTGGATTACAGCAGCCACAATGACACAAATACTACCTTCTGCTTCTCCACCCCTTTTTCTTCTCTTTCTTCTGCCTCCTATGCATGTGGGGGTTGGATGACATCACCCTGTTGACCCTAACATGAGGTCTCGGCAGTAATGGCACTGCACCATGGAGCGGGAGCTTGGATTTTGGCACCACTGTGCTGCTGGCATTTGTGTCCATGAGTGGGCAGGTTGCTGACTCCTACTCTCGGGACCTCATTTCCTCATCTGTAAATGATAAGGTGGGCTTTCATCTCTGTGGTTTCTTTCAGCCCTAAAACTCTTTCAAAAGAACTTGTCTGCAGGAAAAGCTGACACTGACCTGGGAATACTGCTGTTCACTGTAAGGGCAGAAAGCGCTGGTACATCCAGCACCTGTGTGCCATCCGCTGCAGAGGCGGCATCCTAGGCCACTGAGCTCAGCTGGGTAGCGGGAACGCGCGCCAGCCTGCCACGTGATCTCACGTCTCCATCTTTTCCTGCCTTGTTTCCCTTTTCTTTTTCATCCCTCCCCTTCCTTTCTGACTGGTTTAACTTTCTTAAACCCCTGCCTTGCCACTGTCCAGTGATAAAAGCCACTCACACTGCATGACTTCACACACACTGCTGAGCCCACCTGGTTAATGTGTCTTACCTATTGACCTTTCCTCTAGAAAATAGCCCTATAACAACTTTTCCCAAGAAGGTTTAAGTTTAATCGCATTATTTCAGGAGGAACAGTCTTAAGCTCTTAAAGCTTAAATGTTTTAAAAGAATTTGTATGAGATACTGATTTTCTTAATCATTCAGTAAACACTAGTTATTGAGCACCTACCAGGTGCTAGACACTCTATTATATGAGATGCTGAGTGTTATGGGTTAAAAACTGGGGGTCAGCTTAACACCAGCTGAATTAAATCAGCATGGTGCTGAGTGTAGATGGCGCACCTGAGGAAAGTTGCCAGCATAAATGGAGATGTGGAAAAGAAGAGCTAGGTGTTGTGGGTTCTCCTAAGTGTTGCTGTTTCAAGCTGTAGGATCAGAGGAGCTCATCATGACCAGCTTCCCCAGTATGAGTTTAGCCATTATCATCAGAGGAGCTCAGGACTTTGTTGCTGAAAGTGGCTGTGGTACTCTTTGGGGGAGCTCTGGGCCTTATATCAAGCATCACTTCCTGGCTCTGGAGGGCTTCAAAATGTGTGCTATTTAATCTTCAGGAGAAGCTAGTCATGCTGGCTTTCTGGCATGTACTCGACAGTTCTCATCTTTGGAGGAGCTTGGGACCTCACTCAGGATGGCTGTGGTACTTTTCAGGGCAGCCCTGTTCCTTATTTTGAGCACGACTTCTCGGCTCCAGTATAAAACCCTCAACCTACTAGCATAGCTCCTTTACCCCCCTGGCATAGACTCTCTAGCTTCCACCGCTGACCTTTGGGCCTTCCCAGTGCAGATCCTTAAAACAGACTGGCATGAACTCTTCTCATGGGCTCTAGATCTCAGCTGGACTCATAGGAGGCACTGTCTTGGACTGTAGGTCTTTAGCTGGACTCATGCAGGACATTGCTGTGGGATCTAGGACCTTGGCTGAATATTCTGAGTCTTTAGTGTTGTGGAAAGATTTCCTGCACTGACTTGTGAGATGCAAATGAGCTTGATGCAGTTAAGGAACAGAAAGGGCTGGGAAGTAAAAGAGCAAGAGGGAATGTTAACACAGAGTCAGAGCACTACGAGGAAGACCATGTGGGCTTTGTGGCCCCCCAGGCTGAAAACTTGGACTTTAGAGAAATGAGAAAAATCTGGAGGGGGTTAAGCAGAGAGGAAGCATTGTCCAATTCATGTCCTCTTGTACATAATAGATCCCTAATAAGTGTGCCCAATATTGACTGCATTTACAAGTTCTCATTAAAGATGGGTTAGACCAGTGGTGGTGCCTCCTCCACCATGTGTGCAGCAGCAGCTGTTAGCATTGAAAGCTCTAAAAACTTTGCCTCCACTGGACTAGACCCAGACTTCTTACAACTACTAATTTGCATTCTTATGGCTCCTGTCTTCTAGATGACACGCTGCATTCTTACTGAGCTGTCACTAACAACGTACTGAGTATCTGTGTGCGTGTGAGTGTGTGTGGTGCCTCACTCGGTGAACTTCAAAAAATAATTCTGTAAATACATAGAAAAATCATTATATAAACTATGGTTTTAGACTTGACAGTAGTTTAGACTTCCACCAGGAGATTCACTCAGACATTTTGAATTGATCAAGTTCTCTCTTCCCCCAAGAGGGAGGAAAAAGGACATGACAGCTACAGGGCTTTGCTTCCATCCAAATTCATGTTTTATTTATTCCTGTATTAATCGTCTTTGGGATTCTAAGCCCTGTTAGAAATGCAGCCCTTCAAGTGGCTTCAGGTACAGTAAGGACTTTCTACTAATACTATTACTTCTACTGATGCTACCCACTTAGGAATGTGTCCATGACGTGAGAGACTGCTCATGCAATTCAATTCAGATCTCAGAGAATCGAGAGTCTGAAAGAACTTTAGACATCATCTATCCCAGCATTCCTTTCTAGGAGCTCTTCTGGTGTCTGTCCTAAGCACCGTGTCCCCTCACTCACTGAATCTCATCTCCCACCATCCTACCCACTGCTCCCTACAGTTTTCTTCAGCTGAAACTGTTTCCATGAATTTCCAACAGCATCCTGAGTTGAGAACACTGGTTCACCCAGTGCAGGCATTTACAGGTAAGGGAAGGTTTGCTAACATTGGGTCTTCCGTACATCTTTGCTCTGAATCCAGCAGAATCAGGAACCAACCAACACATTTTACAGTAAAGTTAGTTTTCGAAATATGCTTCTGTTTTTCATTCTCCCAGTGATATACTTCTCAGAGTTATATTGTATTACAGTTTAAGTCTAAATCTTTTCACTTTTATCAAGAAAAAATTAGGAGCATTTTCAGATTACTCCATACTATACATAAGTCAGAGTTCTGACATGGTGTTGTCCACATATAATTCGTTGCCACCTATCTCTTTGAGACCCTTAAAAGGGAGAAGTCTGACTCCTCCTTCTGTCCTCATTTCCTGTGTGCTTTTGTCAAGCATCTCCTGGGAGAGTTTTTATTACCCCATTTAAGTTCAGAAGGCAGAGACAAAACATCTTGGCTTGGGGAGCTGTGAATCTGTAGCTGAGCTGGGCTGTATTTCATTTATCATGACTTAGGCACCCCATCACGTTTCACAACTCATTTGCCTTCGTATACCTGATCTGCTCTCTTTGTCTGCATTTGTAACTTTCTCCCCCTACACTTGAATGCTCTGTAAATGAGGAAGGATCACTTACGCTAATTATCAGTATACTTAAGAGCTTTTATTTCTTAAGTGACTCTTCTCCTTATTACTAAGTGGAATAGTCAGAATTGAGGGTGATGCTTTCACACAGAATTCTTCTGAAGGAATCTCAAGTCCCATGAACAATTATTTTTTGCAGAGATTGCTAAAATAAAGTCCGGCTATTAACTGGATAGAGGTGCAGAACTCCTCTTGTCACCATATCAAATGGCTATCTTATACTTTGTGAGAAAGAGAAACATTAAATTTTTAATTTAGGGGTTTTTTTTCTTCGCTTGCTTCTTAAGTAAAACCAATCTAGTTTCTTTTTCTGAAGCAAAGGAGGAAGGAACAAACAACAAATTAATCAGACAGGAAACGAATACCACAGAAGGACATCTGCCTCTGACTCAGTATGTCACACTGAAGAAGAGGCCGGAGCCTGTCCAAAATGGCTGCCCAGAAATGTATGTCTTAGAAGAGGATGCCTTTTTCAGGGATGATTTTCTCTCTTGGCTCAGGTCTTGCTTGCGCTCTGTCTGCCTGTGTCCCTGATCACGTCTTCTTACAGTTCCCTCTAACGGTAAGAAAAGTTGTTTTTAAACTAAATTTATTTCCTTTATCAGAGAGAAGGAGGAACTAGAATGGCTGTTGACGGGCCATCATATGTCAAGATAAAGTTGTTTAATTTTTTAGTTAGAAGACCATGTGATTTACTCCTGTTGTCCACTGTAATGATTATGAGTGATTCATACCTTGTATTTTGAGCTAAGATCTGAGCAATAGTTTGGGTAGAATTTTTTTTGGCCATTGGACAAATTTGGTTCCATAGGAATTTCTTCCCCTACTTTCCCATTTAAGATGGGGGCTCAGATGAGGAAACATGTCCTGTTGGTATATGGTACGAGGTATCTATGCAGCTACCTTGGAAGCCTCAGTTTGGCCAGCAACAGTAATAATTTAAAGTAGAAAGAGTCCTTGGCAGCTTCAAACCAAAGTAAAGTACCAATACTGTACTTGGAACAAAACTGTTGTTGTCCTATTGCTGTAAATGTGTTAAGTTCAACTCCCAAACTAAAACATTTCTAAGAAGTCTGTTAGGAAGAAGACAGATGGTGTTTTAGAATAGTTCTGTTTCCACTGAAGCATTGTAGTACATTACTATTGTAAATCAAATTCTGTTTACATTTACTATGATTAAATTTTGGCATAAATACTATAATTTAAAATTTCAAGCCAGGTACTCAGAAACTCACAGAGCAGGATTTTGAAAATGATTTTGTATTTTCAGAAATTCTTAGTCCGGGCATAGTGGTGCATGCCTGTAATCCCAGCGCTTGGGAGGCCAAGGCAAGTGGATCACTGTGAGCTCGAGTCCAGCCTGGGCTGCATAGTGAGTTCAAGCTCAGCCTGAACTATGTAGCAAAACCCTGTCTTAAAAAAAAAAATTAGGATATGTATGGAAAAGTAATTTGACTTATATTCCTTTTTCCCCCCTAGAGAAATATTCAGTAAAGGCTTAAAAAATTAGGAGAGCATGTACAGCTTGAATCAAATAAGCACTAATTCTTTTAGATAATATAATGGCATAATACATTTTGCAGTGCGTACAGTGCAAAACAGAGGTGTGGTAAAGAAAGAAAAGGCTAGTTAAAGATTCTAGTTAAGAATAGTAGGATACGTTGGTAGAGAGAAAGCCTGGTGGCAGGGAATGACTCAGACAGGATGGGAAGAGAGGAAGACAAGAAGCTGGGGGAAGGTTTGGGGACTGTTAGTGTGGAAGCCCTGCTCTTGGGGTTCACTTGGATTGTATGGCTTAGAGTATTATGTGAGCTTCGTGGAGTTTTCTTTCTTTTGAATCAGAATGTGATGTAGTCAAAACTTTCCATATTATAGGTCTGAAGAGGGTCCTGCATGCTGCAATGGCCTGTTTGCGTCATTGAAAGCTCTAAAACCATCACTGCATGGTTTACCCTGAATCATAGTCAGCTCTTCTAATGCTCTTTGAAAGGTTATGAGAGAGTCCATAGGGTGCTTATTCACAGCTCTTCAGCTACTCTCATATCTAAACTCTGAAGGTTGAAGTACACTCTGGGTGAGTTGTAATATTCAGAAAAATCCCAGTGGTGACCATTATTCCCTGGATTCCAGCAGCTGTTTCACTCTGATTATTAAGGAAATCGCATTTAGATCTGGCCTGTCAGCCTGTGCTAAGACATTAAGGGGAAGTGAGCTCCCTGATTCTTGGACCCTTTGCCTTTTATGCCTTTGTGAAATCTGCTTAACAGTTAATGAATATGTCGTTTACTTCGTTTCTGTCCTTTTAACTTGTAATACAGTTCTGCTTCTGAGGTTTGCTTTGTTTTGTCTTTCCAAATTGTTATATATGTGCCTCTTCTTGCAAAGAACACTTTCCCTGGACTGCTATTCTGTGACTATCAGTCCTGAAAATTAAAACTGAAAAAAATTACTAGAATAAGAAATGCCTTCATAAATATACTTTTCTGAGAAATTAAAGCGGTACTTCACATCCCTTCCTGGTTTGTGGCTTGCATGGGTGGGCGCGTAGGCTGAGTTTTAAATCAGCCATGGTTTCTTTCTCTTTCTCATGGTTAAATAGGGAGAGAGATGGTAACATTTACTGACCACTTGGTGTATGTTATACACTTTACTTTTGCTTATTTTATTTTTAACAAATGGTTAATGCATATTAAGTGCTGCCTCATTTAACTTTTAAATAACCCTACTAAGTAGATATAGTACTATTATCACCATTTAATTGCAGAAACTGGACTTAGAGAGGTTAAGTAATTTGCTCCACGCTATCTAATAGCTAGAGATGAAAGAAGTTTTCTGAATTTCAAGAATTTTTTTCATGAAGTGAGTCTAGAGTCTCCCTTCCAAGTACTAACCAGGCCCGACCCTGCTTAGCTTCCGAGATCAGACGAGATCGGACGCATTCAGGGTGGTATGGCCGTAGACGTGAGTCTAGAGTCAACGTGATAAGCCATGCAAGTTCTTAAGGTCTTTTTCCTGGTCCTGGGAATCTGTTATTACCAGTGCTTTAATTATCAGAGCAGCAGTAAGTATCTTTAAAATGCTTAATCTCAAATTAAGTTATCTTCCTTCCTAAGAAGTAAATTTGGTGACACTTCTGCTTATATTAGGAGGATACATTTTAATGATAAAATGAATACAATGTATCAAGTGTGGGGGTAAAGGTAGTGGTGGTGTGTGTGTGTGTGTGTGTGTGTGTGTGTGTACATGTATACCTGTGTACTTGGGAACAGGGACAAATCTTACTCATCTGGATAAACTAAGTGTGGTGCTGACAATTTAAGAAAACTTTATCTTTGACATTTGAGCCCCTAAAAAAGAGTACTTTGAAGAGATAGGAGGAAATAGGAGGAAAACTGACACTTTAAAAGTTTCTTTATCCTGTCCCTTGGTTTAATGACAGGTAGGTGAGTCACTCAGCTAAACTTCATTTTCTCATTACCAAACGGTCTTAGATGTCTATAAATTTGTATTAAATTTTAAATATACATCATAGTTGATTTTAAATACTTCATATTAATCTTTATTTCCCTTGCAGTTACTCTTAAATTAAAATTGGGCAATTTAGCAACTGAGCAAAATCTTGTCTCCAAAAAAAATTAAGGGAGAGGTGGGGCAGGGGATGTAGCTCAACGTGAAGGCCTTAATTTCAGTTCCCAGTCCTGCAAATGAAAAACACATTCTTTGAAAAATGTCTTTTCCACCTTTCCCCTAAGTAAATTAACTATAATCAAAAGAGCTCAAAAAGGAGCATGACTGGAATACTGAAGGACTCCCTAAGTCACTAGACACATAAGCCATTACCACTGAGAAGACAACTAAGTAGAGTCACTTAAACTGTTGTTTTAAATGACAATGATCCAAGAAAAGAGCAAGTACTTTTTGAGAAATAAGAGACTCCTTGCACAGCAGGCCTGGGTTCCACATGTAGTGCACATGGAGAGCAATGAGAATCAGTAACAAGGCTGTTGATTGCTTATAAAGGAAAGCAGCTTCTCTTCTCTGCATCCTACTTCCTCTTGGGTCCAGCGGCCTTTTCCGTTTCTCTTTTAAGTTTGAATTGCCTCATTGCTCTGAGCAAGGACCTTCAAACTGAGGAAAGGAGGGGCAACAACAGCAGCAACAAACACCTTCTGTGAAGATATTAAGAGTTTCTGAACCTCCAAGCAAGACACACTTCCTCGGTGGTGAGGAGGGGTGTTGCAATGACTCTCATAAAATAGAAACGACAGGCATGTACAGCTGTGAAAAGATCGTGTTAAAGAAACAGGATGGCTGTGGTTTACTGTGAGCATCAATTTTCCTGTTGAGTACGTTTACAGGAAGTTGAAGAACAAAGCCGAATTCATCTGAATTACTTTTAATGGCTTTCAGATCTTAAAAATATCCAACTAAGTTTGCATTCTGTAGTCTCTAAAGAGTAGAATCAATAATAATTTTGAGTAGGAATCCCAAATTGTGTGATTTTTTAAAATTCAGTATTTTAGCAGCAGTTTAAGCATGTGAAATGATTTTATTTTTGTAATGTACCTTTCAGTGAATTCTTTTCTTCTGCTGCTGCTTCTTTTTTTGTAGATAGGGTCTTGCTATGTAGTTCAGGCTGGTCTTGAATTTGTAGCAATCATCCTGCCTCAGCCTCCCTGTGCTGAGTGCTGGGATTACAGGCATGTGCCAGCATGCTCGGTTGATTCATTGTCTTTGTAATGAATGCCACTTCAATTGTTGTTTTATGGTTTTAATAACTCAGTATGAATTTATTAAAACACTTGAGTAACAGGTATTATATTTATTTCTATTAATATCTTTTGGTCAAACAAATGTATGTATAGGGGAAGTAAACAACAGAGGGGGTGGGTGAGGGTTTGTGTGTGTATACTGATAAGCTAGAAGGCTGCATTATATATAAAATATAAGTGTGTAAATAAAAATAAAGAAATAGGAAATAATGAGGGTAAAAGACCAGTTGGACCTTTGGATCTGTCCTATTGTATTATTTCTGTGACATCCTCCCCCCTCCCCCTACAGAACAAATAAAATACCTCTCTGTGGAGTCAACTTTGGTGGGGGGCTGGCTTTTATCCTATCCATTTTAATTAAGATAGTATATAAGGGGGACTTTCGGCAGGTTTTATAGAGCAAAATGCTTTACACTTGCAAATAGCCCAGAGTAGTGACAAAACCTAACTGCCTAAACTGAGCCTTATCTACACTAAGTGAACCCTGCCACACCCAAGGTTAGAATCCCAGCTTCTGAGGACCCGCAGCTGTTTCTATTGGGGCTACTGGAAATCTCTAAAGTCATTCTCCAGTTAGCTCCAGAATAAATACAAATTGCCTATAAAAACTAAGAAGCACTGTATTTAAATAACTAGCAGTTCTCTTGATCCTGAGATCGATCATTTTACATTTAGAGTGAGTTCTGCTTCCTAGCGTGCTGAAGAAGTCGTGAGCTTCCCAGGGCCAGTCCAGACGAACTGTGGGCTGTGGTTGAGCCTGTTGGTTTCCACATGGTTAGGGAGAATATTTCCCCTCTGGGGACAGAGGTTACCAGTTCTCTTCCTCACAAGGTATTTCTGGTACTAACATCTCATGGTTAGTAAATGGGTCCAGGCTGTAAGATGGCTATAATTCTAGATGACTAAAAGTTCAAATAGGCACCATCCTAGTCGTTTAGTGGTGGCGAAACATGGCACAAGTGCCTCAGTGGGCTGTTTGTATCATTGAAAGCTCTAAAAAGGTTCTCCATCACTGCCCTAGTTGTTTGGAAACAAAGTGTGATGTTGTCTAACATATTAAGCCATGATGTTGCTAATAGTGTTATAGCAAAACCAGTGGTGCCAACAGTTTCGTTCATAGAACTAGGACATGCTAGAATTTCTAAACACTGATGTACGCTGTGTGGACGGGCGCATGTGCACGTGCACACACAGCAAAGAAGAACCAGTAGCTGAAGTTTTCAAGTCGTCTATGCAAAATATTGTGCTTTGTTTTCTCAACTCATAGAGCAAAGTCTTTTTAAAAGATTTATTGGCAAAAAAAAAGGAAAAAGATCCTTCCTCTACTCTCCACTGTTTTTCACCTAAAACCTAATAATTTCTTGATTCATTTAGTTATTAAATGAAGCTTTGACAGTCACTCACATATCAGAATTCAGGCCAAATTTTTTATTCCTTGATGTGACAACCCAGCTGTATCTTGGGTGGGAAATCAATAATTGACGATAATTTATTCAAAATCCATTATCCTAGTCCCACAGAGGATAATAAACAACATATAGTGTTAAAACTATTGTATAATTTTTTTTTATGGGTACCGGGGATCGAACTCACGACCGCGCATTTCCAAGGCAGGCGCTTATGCCACTGAGCTAAATCCCCAGCTCCACCATTGTATAATTTTTAGGGCTGCCATAGCAAAATCCCACAAACCATGGGGTCCATATAGTACAAATTTATTTTCTCACAATTCTAGAAGGCTAAAAGTTCAAAATCAAGGTGTCAGTACGATTGTTCTCTCCTCATTCCTCCTCTTGGTTTGCAGACAGTGCTTTCTTACTGTGTCTGCAGATAGCCTTTCCTCTGCATGCCCACATCCCTGGTGTCTCTGTCTCTTCTTGTAAGGATGCTGCCATTCTGGAGGCTCCATCCTAATAGTCTCATTTTTAACTCATTCACCCCTTTAAGGCCATTATCTCTAAACTGCCACATGCTGAGGCACTAGAGGTTGGGACTTCAGCATGTGAATTTGCAGGGTCACAATTCAGTACCCTAATAATGTGGGAAAATAAAAGCCTCTTCCATTCTTAGGGGTTTCTCTACATACAAAGTGAAAGTTTGAAAAAATATGCCCCATCCATGATAGAAGTTATTTAAACACTGAAATAATTTATGCAAAGAAATTAATCTCCCAAGTGTGTGCTTCTAGAAGTTCAGTGCTGGCAGGGGGCAGGGCTCTGCAGTTAAGTAGGTCTGGGGTTCGCTGATGCACTGGGAGCAGATGGCAGAGTGGATTCTGATGCAGGAAACCACAGGCTACACTTTGAGACCTGTCACCCTGGGCCTCTCCCTTGTTCCAGGGATCCTGCTGGCCCCAGAGCCACCTTCTCTGCCATGCTCCCTTCTGAGGGAAGTCAGAAATGCAGCTTCCTCAGAGACCAGTAGCCAGGCCACCTCTTCCCCACCCAACACCATTCCACCCAAGCCACATGGGCAAATCCCGGCCCCTCTGCTCAGTGCCAGGTCCACCCCTAGTCTGCCAGATGCTCGACAGCATGTGCAACAGCAGGGCCTGTCCGCACCCCCGAGGACAGATCATAGGCCCGTCCACTAAGGCCTTTTAACAGATGGGAAGGGGGAGCTCTGAGAGGTTAAATTCTTGTCCCAGCCCATCAGGGGCAGCACAAAGATTCAAAACCAAATTCCCCTGACCCAGGTGTTGTGTTTTCACTTTTTCATTCCTGAATCCACCCTAATATCTGGGAAAATCCAAAGGACTCCTTCTGTGACTGTTTTGAAGTGTATAAAATACAATGCAAAGGAATTCAAGGGAAATGAATTATATGGAAATACGTACTTCTTTGTCAGTAGTTGAAGCAGCATGTTCTAGTAGCAGGTCTCAGTGCAGAATTTCAAAGGAGATCTGCAGCAATTGTAAGGTGTTATGAAAGTCTCATGTGAAAAACTGTTGATAAAGGCAGCTCAGGAACTGATTGGTGGTCTACATTTGAAATTGAAAGGAAATGCTAAATAATACATACTTTCTTCAACCGATTCACAAGACCCTGATGCTGCTGCCCATGGATACTGTGGGTGTAAGGATCCAGGCAAGCATACCTACTCTGTTAGGCCTGTGGTCTGGTGCCAAGAGCCTTTAGTTAGGCCTGTGTCTGGCTGAGTGGGGCTCTTCACTCTGGGAAAAGGGAAATTGCTACTCTCCCCAGGCCTTGGGTTTTGCTTCATTGGGGAAATACGAGGCCACTAGAAAAATAAGTCCCAGGGCTTAACACTGGGGCAGTGCTGATTCCCTGGCTAAACCTCACAGTGCACAAGGAGGGATGCTGAAAGCCCTTCCGATGACAAGCAGCCTGCCTGTTGATGAGGTCCCTGGTTCTCACTCTGCACATATTTGGTGAGAACCTTGCTTTCTGCCAGGTAGTGGGGGAGACCTGGTGAGTCCATAGTCCAGAAGAAAGATAGCCAAGAAGTGAGGCTGGTGATAGAGCTTCTTTAGTCCACGTGGGAACAAGATGGCAATGTGAGGTTTCACACAAACCTCCCTCCAGGGCCAGCCTGGAGAAGTCCAGGCCATGCCCAGGAGTTCAGCTCGGAAGAAGCAAAGGGTACAAGGCACCCTTGTAGCACTGGAGTGGGCATGGAAATCATTCATCTGGAGGGCATGGGAGATGGGGGCAGGGAAGTTGGGAACATTCATCCTTAGAAGTGGAGAGAAAAGACAAATAAATGCTTACTTCTGCGTGGCCCTTGGACAGTGAGAGTGCTCACCAGCAGATCCTCTCCCCAGGAGTGGAAAGCCCTGCTTCTCTCAAGACCCCAAAGTTTTTCATAGCTTCTTGTCCCCAGGCCTTGTTTTGCCTGCTTGTTTCTGTGCTGGCTGTGATGTTAAGACTGGTTCTCTCCCGTTGATCCAGACTAGCCGTCTGGATCACAAAGTCAGCCATTCCCCCTGCCTCCTTGAGTTGTGATCCAATTTACTTATAAGCCAGGTAGGGTACAGACAGTACTAAGTCAGAAACAGCAGAGAAATGTAGAATAATTAAGAAAGCCTTGCAAGGCGCAATCCCCTGAAAGAGTGCCCACTCCAGTGTGGCCCTGAGATGTGAAGGACAGAAGAAGTTTGGTTTTATCTTTGCAACCAGAGACTGACTCATGAGAAGCCCACAGGGGATTCCTGTTAGTTGACCAGAATCCATTCTTTCCTAGGTACAGAGATAGCAGGATGACTGAAGGGTAGTTGGTGAACATGGAATCAAACAAGATGAATTAGAGTCCACCAAACACACGGAGGGACTGTGCCATGGGCCACCTGTCGGGCCTGCTGGGTGGACCAGGCTCTCCCTGTCTTGACAAGCCGCCTTCTCCAGCTTGGTTAACACCATTGACTTGGCTCTAGCCTCTTTCACAGTCAGACTTGCATTCAGCTTTGGAGCCCTGCCCTTCCTCCTGGTCCCTGGGAGATGTACAGCTCCAAGGCCTCTGAAGTCTTTGTGCAGGTGGCATGTCCCCTTCTCAGGGGCACTCAACCCCACTCACAGTGCCCAGTTGGCCCAATGGGAGATGGGTTAGTGACATGCAAGAAAGACCAACTTAAAGGACAGATTTGCAGTCAATCCTTGTCTAAAACAGTCTTTTACTTAAAGAGGCCAGCCTAGTAAGTAGCACTAGTTAGCCTCCCTGAAAATGCTTAAAAGAGCAGGGAGCAAGGCATTATGGTCCAGTGGATGAGCAGGGACTGAGAAGTCATGATTAAAAGGGAATTGCCATGAGGCTGTTGGTGAGTGACTCATTTTCTCTGAGGCTCACTGTCCTTAGCACAGTCGTGCTAGCCTGCATGTTGTAGCCATCAGTGACAACACAAGTAACATGCCTGGATCCAGTTGATTCTCTGGAAGTGATATCTGCTGTTGCAGTGGTGTAGTATTTTAAAATTCTTTTTTTTTTTTGACAGCCCTCTTTGGAATGAAACTGTCTTAATATTGTGTTCCAGCAGCTGTGACAAGTCCAGCAATGTCCTTTTAGCTTTTCCTTTCCATTTCTGTTCACAGAAAGCAAGCCATCCAGCATTATCTCAGTAGAAAGCATTTATTTCTAGGCGTGCATTTTCCATCTTAACTTTTGGGGCTTGAGCTAAATATTTTAAATTCTAAGAAGTTTTCTGCAATTAGGAGACTATTGAGAATGAAAGAAAAACAATTCTGCTGTTTGCGATTTGGGACACGTGTTACATAGAACTTGTGTCACTCCGGTGGCCACTATTTCAGTCTGCCCCTGGTTCAAGGTTGAAACTCTAAAAGAAGGAATCTCAGATTTTAATGAAATCAGCTCAGGGGATGCTGAGCAGTGGGAGAGCAAGAAAGGATTGTGTCTTGGGGATGAGTGAGAAGAAGGAGCCACTTGAAGAACATTTACTTTCCATCAGACTTGGCTAGGATACACTTCCAGTAGTTGCATGAAAACCCTCTACTTATAGTCCACAGGCCAAGGGCCACTCCATTCTCCTGTGGCCTACTGCAGTGGGGGTAGAATTGAGTAGCACAGCACTGGGTTCAGCTTCCAGTCTCTTCACTCACCTTGGCTCAGAAGCTCTCCCCACTAGGGACCTTCTAGACAGAACAGTTTTATCTGAGAAGTGAGGAAGAGAAAGGCAATTCCATCCCTTTGAAAAGTTGAATACAAGTTAAGCTGTCTCTTGGTGAGACAGTAAGAAGGAAGATGAGAACAGAGTACTACTAAAGAGTCTAGTACATGACTGCCAAAAGTGCATTCGAGAGTCTGGTATGTTGGGGATGCCAGGCCTGTGGAACAATAGCTGAGGAAAAGAACAGGCAGGGATCAAGCGAGAGGCCATGGTAGCTGAACCAGCCATGCTGTATGGGCAGGGCTTCCCGGGTCCTTTGGGGTTTTCATCTTACCATAACTTGCCCTCAGTGCTGGACACAGAGCTATAGGATTTAATGTTTGCCCTGCTGGGTTTCAGTCTTGCTTTGGTCCCAGTCCTTCCTATCTCCATTCCTCCTTTTGGAATGGAAATGTTTGCCCTGTGCCATTGTATGTCAGCAGTGTTTAACTTCTTTTTGATTTTTACAGGGGCTCACAGCTAAGAGTTTGTGTTAAGTCTCAGAGGAAATTTGGACTTAGATTTTCAAGCAGTGCTGGACTTTGGCAACTTTTCAATGCAGTTTGGATACAGAGATATGCATGAATCTTGGAGGCTGGGGCAGAATGTTACAGTTTAAATCTAAATGTCCCTCTCAAGAGCTTCATGTGCTTGGGCTTTGGGAGGAGCCTGGCTTATGGGGGTGTTGTTGCTGACTTGCTGTTATTAGGGGGATTCTTGTCAGAAGAGGCCGGTCACTGGGGCTTAGCTTGGAAGACTGTATCTCCCTTTTCAGCTCTTCCTTGTTCTGTGCTGCCCAGCTGCAAGGAGGTGAGCAGCTTTCCTCTCTGCAGCGGGTCCGTCCCCATTGTGCCCCATTGTGGAGCCAGCCACATACACTGAAACTTGTTTTAAAAAAAAAAAAGCCAAAATGAAGCTCTCCTTCTTTAATTTGTTGGTGTTGGCTATTGGGTGCCAGCGTGAGAAAGTGACTAGGATGCTGTTTTGTCTTTACAGATTTATCAGCAAGACTGTTGAAAGTATAACCATCCAAGATGCCCGTCCCTCCCCCACCAGCGCCCCCACCGCCACCCACATTTGCACTGGTGAGTGTCTCCTCTCTATTTGCTTTCTATGCCTATTGCAGATCAAAAGAAGCCCAAATCTGGCATGCAGGTGTGCGTTTTGAGTGTGTGTGCATTCTGGCACAGATATGGTATAGCAGGCTTTGCCAGAGCCCAGAGTAAGCCAGGCCCTGAGACCTCAAGAATCTAAACACCTTGAAACATTTGCTTGGTTAATGTCTGCTGCCATACAGTGTGTGAACCTGCAGTGGGGCTCCTTAGGTTTCCGTTGATGTGCCCATCAAGGGAAACTTTCAGGAGCTGTTCTGAGGCCAGCATGAACTGTGTGCAGTCAGCATCCAGACTTTCACTCCTGGGTAGACAGTCTGGAAACTCAGGATGCTGTAAGCAATGCATCCAGTATGTGTTGTTCATTCTACTTTCTTTTTCTTTGCCCTCTCCTCTTTCTTTCCACTGTTTTTGAACTATCATCCCTACCAGCAGCACCTTTCCCACTTACACTCACATGCCCCTGTTAGCCTGTCCATAATTTAAGTGTTTACTGCCCAGGGGAATTTCTTCACTGCAGCCACATGGTGGCATGAAGGTATTCCAGAACACACTCCATTACCAGGGCCTCCCCTGCACATGATACCTGCACCCCTAGGAGCCTCCCACTGGTGTTCCCTTCATTTTCATAAAAGGAAACTAAGCCTTGGGGAGACAAAGTCATTTTTATTCATCCATTCATTCTTTCTTTCTCCCATACTGGGAACTGAATCAGTGCCTCACACATGCAAGGCAAATGCTTTTCCACTGAGCTACATCCCCAGCCCTTTTAATTTTACAAAAATCCATTGTTGTTTTACAAAATCTATTATGGATTTTAAAAGTTTTTTTAAAACTGGGTCTTTTGTATGGATAAGGCGGAGGAGTTCTGATCCAGCGGTCATAGCAAGATTGGTTTCTATTTCTCCCAAAATGTGGGAGAAATGTGACTTGCATACACTACTGGATAGTAATAGATTAATTTTTTGAATTTTAATACTTAAATATTTATTTCAAAATGTGTTCTAAAAATCATGATTAGCACGTAAAATTCAGGGCTTA
Organism: Dolichotis patagonum; assembly: GCA_004027295.1. Classification (NCBI taxonomy): domain Eukaryota; kingdom Metazoa; phylum Chordata; class Mammalia; order Rodentia; family Caviidae; genus Dolichotis; species Dolichotis patagonum. The sequence goes on from PVJX010007706.1 coordinate 64,420, forward strand.
ACAGTGAGTTAATTTAATATGTTCATTGAAAAATAGAGTAGTAATAATACAATGAGTTGGCTTGGTAAAATACTAAATTCTAACACAGGTGGCATAATAATATTGCTCGAGAATGATTAAAGTTTGAGGAACCCTTGTTTATCCTGTCGGCTGATTTCTACCCATTGTTACCTAATGCAAAGCAAGATCTTGGAGGAAGAGGCTACAGAGAGAAGAAAAGGGAAAAGAAGGCTGGTGGCCATCAGGGGACATTGCCAAGTGGACTGGTGCAGTTAAGGTCCCTGATCTGCCACACAAGCAAGGCAAACACTTAAGGTCATATGTCAGAATGAAAAGGAAGCCGCTGAATGTTGTTGAGCCCAAATTGTTGTGGCAATGCAGTCAACCTCCCTAAGCCTCAGTTCATTTTCATTCTTAATATGAAGACAGAAGGTAATTTTTAAAGCTCTTTCCAGGATGTCCAAGGTATGTTGTTAATTAGAAAAAAGTTTCAGAGCAGTAAGGGATAAACCATTAGCAAATGTAAGCTGATATGCAGGGTGCTTCTGGAAGACAGCTGAGAGGCTCTAAACAGGCTGCTTCTAGGATGTAGAGCCACCCATGTTTAGCCTTTTGTCTGATTATAGGGAAGGTCCTAGAGTGAGACTGTCAGGGATTGAATCCCAGCTCCTCCTCTTACTAACTGGTGATGTGGCAAACAATATAATCTCTCTATGCCTCAATTGCCTTCTTTGTGAAATGGAAATGACAACTCACAGTTGATGACGACTAAATGAAATAAAACATACAAGTTGCTGAAAACAGTGCCTGGCTCAGTGTAAAAGCTATATTATTATCATTATCATAAGCAAGTAATCTTTTATAATTTAATTATTTCAAGACACTTCCAATTTAATGTGCAATGATTTCATGTAGCCTACTTCAGGGTTGTTCTGAGCTCTCTAACTCCAGGAATAGGAAGGTGGATGGCATGGCTCTAGCCAGCCCATCTGAAAGCACCTCCCATCCAGGAGGGCTGGGTCCGGCCTAGGAGGACTCTCACATCTGCTCCCTGGGCCCAGATGAGGTCAAGCCAGTTTCCAGTGTGACAGCCACAGGCAGACACTTACTTCTGAGTCCACATGCTGGACTCTTAGTGTCTCTGTTCCTAAATAACCCTGAAGAAATAAGGTTAATTTCCAGGGACTCTAGAAATACAGGAACATACCCATACATTTTACAGCAGTACCTCTGTCTACTCTGCAGGTTCTGTGCACTATATTTTCAAATGGACTAAACATCAGAAACGAGTAGACCAAAGCAACACCAAGAGACTTTAGAGAATAGTGAAAACATTCTGCTGTATTTTGATTTTGTTGTGGTAACACAACTGTATGTGTTTGTCAAAACTTACAGAGTTGTAACCTGAAAGGATTAGTTTACCATATGTAAATTATACTTTAACAAATCTCAAATATTAAGCATCTTTGTCAAGGTACTGAGAAGTTGTTTTCAGAAATTTCAGTGAGTTATTAAAGCCACTATTATTTATGAGAGACCATTTTTTCTGGGTACCAGGTTAGCTCTACAAGATGAGAACAGGATCTTATCCTTTGAGAGACTCCCTGGAGAATAAAGCCTAAAGTGTACTGCAGAACCCTGAGACTGCAAGTGCCCTTCTCATGTGTAGCCATCAACCCTCACCGTGGCTCCACTAGATACAGGCAGATTGTGGTCTGAATTTTCAGAGACTTCTAGAAGAAGCTGACTTCCTGCCTTGAAAATGAATGCAATTTATTGCAGCTGCTCTCAAATGTCTAGGTCATAAAAAGCATAACACAGACTCCAAAACTTATGGAGGATTTATAGCCTATCTCTAAGAACCTTAATAGCAAATTTCCAATATCCTCCCTGTTCTGCTGAGTAGTATAGTGCATGATTTTAATCCAGGAGCTGCAAACAAGTCTGTGGTTTCCTTTCAGGCCAATACAGAGAAGCCTACCTTAAATAAGGCAGAGCAGGCTGGGAGAAATGCTCTTCTGTCCGACATCAGCAAAGGGAAGAAACTAAAGAAGACAGTCACCAATGACAGAAGTGCACCAATATTGGACAGTAAGTGAAAAAACTATTTCCCATGGAGATAGATGGTTTATGGCCTAACAGTCAACTGTATACCTCCTCCAAAAAAAGTGAGGTTTTTGTTTTATGTTTTTTTGTTTAGCAACAGCTGCAAAGCTAGCAAAATAAGGGATTGTTCCACCCATTGTAGGCCACAGCTTTGGCTTGGGCTCCCCTCTAATGCAGCACAATGCTGGTATAATAATTCTTTGTCCAAAACATACACAGCAGTGATTCTCTGAATTATTCACAACATTTTTTTGTAGTTTAACCCATTGCTCCTGGCACCACAGATGAGATGGGCATGAAAATATGGAAAATGCCCTTGCCTTGAGATCAGAGGATGTGGGCACATCCATTGTGTAGTCTCATTTGTGAGGTGGAGATGGATACCTGTTCTACTGACATCACAAATTTGTTGTGAGCTTCAAATGAACTTGTACAAGTGCTTTGTTGTCTGACAGCGTAATTCAAATGTAAGATGTGATTAGCAGAAACTGAGAGAGCGGAAATGAGACCACATTTTTTACTTATATACCCATTTGAGCCTGAGATAACTTTCTACAAACAAGTACCCACAACACAAGGCTACTTATTAACATTTTCAACAGAACGAAGGGTTACCCATGACTGGAATCCACTGATCATTAATAATTAGGCCTTGAGACTGGCCTTTCACATTTGTAGACCTTCCCACTGCCTACCAGATAGTACCAAGACTCATCCTAGATCTCATTTGGACTCGAAGGAAGAAAACTGACCTTTGGCAAATCAGCACGTGGAGTTTTGTAGATAAGTGAATAAAGATGATGGATTTCGCAAAGTAGGTTAGTAGTGCTTGGGGATCACTGGGGAAGTGTCTAAGGGTAGAGAAAGAAGAAGGAGGATCAGAGTTAGAGGGGAACATGGGTGTGGGCAGGAAATGAAAAAGAGGAAGATTAAAATAAGGTCTTTGAATATTGTTCTGCTAACAGGCACGGTGGTACAAATGAGAGTATACCACTCCTCAAAAAAAGGAACTGTGGGGTTTCTGGCTCTTGATTTGAACCCTGTGACCTCTCAGTCAAAACACTCATCAGCATCACAGGATTTTCCCTGGGATGAACCCAGCACAGTCTGGCAAGCTGTGGCCCAACAGCTGTCTGAGTTATAATCCCTAGTGTGAGGCCAGCAGCTCTCTCCCCTATGAACAGGCGCCTACGGCCCTGGAGAGTTAGTGTAAATTCCCAATGCTGATGGAAACTGGACAGTCTGGGCCTACTCTTCAATCCAGTGGAACTTACTGTATTCTTCAAGGTCTGCTTCCCCAGTTACAAGGAAACAGTGGTAGCTGGTCCCCTCTAGCTGTTCAGTAGTGTTTAAGAGTATACTGCTTCTGCCAAGCATCCTGGCACATGCCTGTAACCCCTGCTATTTGGGAGGCTGGGGCAAGAAAATTGTTCAGGGTCAGCCTATGCAATTTAGTAAGACCTTGGAGAACCTGCCTTATTTTAAAAAAAACAAAAAAGGCTTCCCTCAATGGAAGCAAAATGTACAAGATGAACCCAGTGCATGTCCTTACAGCCTGTGCACTGGACAGCTATATTGCTATCACAAGCTCTTTGCGAGTGGCAGTTTGTCCATGATTTTGTGTTTGCTTGCATGTGAAACCACCTAGAGGGGTTTAAAAGCTAGGCTGTATATCAAAATGTTGCCCATGATTATGCATGACAGCACTTGAATTCAGCCCTGTGTTGCAGTCCTACAGTTTATACAGAATTACGTGGAGCCAGTTAGCTATCCTTAATTTTAGCTTTTTGTATGATTCTATTTTCTGTTATGATAACAAAATACCAATTAATTCAAATGTCATATAAATTATTCTCCAACAGGAAAAGATGAAAAACTATCTGAAAGATATAATAAATTGTCATAATCCTAATACCAAAATTTGGCAAAAACAATATACACAAAAAAAGAAAGTTGTTCATAAGTGCTTTTTTTAGTGGTGATTTTTGCCTCCCAGAAGACATGTAGCAATGTCTGAAGAGATTTTTCCATGTTTTTGTGTATGTGTTTTGTTTGCGGTGCCAGGAATCAAATGTAGGGTCTCATGTGTGGTATACTAGGCATGTGTACCTTTGAGCTATTTTCCTGGTCTTGAAGACACTTGGTTGTCACTTGGAGGTAGGAGACACCTAGTGGGCAGTGGATAGAGGTGCAATAAACCTTCAATAAAGAATAGAACAGCCACCTAGAACAAAGAATTATTCAAAACTAAATGTCACTCCAAAACAGTAGTTCCAAAACTAGGAAAACTCACCTGAGATAATTTATGATCATGGATGAGAGAATACCATGCTTTAAAAAAAAACTAATTTTGTTATAAAAATAATTCACCAAGCCCAAAGTTCATCTATATTTTATACTAGATTGAAAATTTATCCATCATATCAAATAAGAAAAAACCATATAATCAAATTAGTAGATATTTAATCAGCATTTGATAAAATTTCATGCTACAAGAAAGCCTTAAAAATCTAAAATAGAAGGATCCTTCCTGACTATACATATTTTTTAAAAGCTTGTTTCAAACCAATAGTTAATATTAGAGGTAGTCACATTAAAATCAGAACAGAGTTACCTTTAGCACCATCAATAATTCACATTGTTATGAAAGTACATCCATCAAAGTAATTACCTGTGTAAAACAGAAGATACACACCTCTTAGAAGAGGGGTTTAAAAGCGTTATGATTTGTAGACCATATGTCTACCAGAAAATGCAAGGTCATAATTTTTTTGTAATGTTAACTTAGAATATACAGTAGAGTGGCTTATTAATCAAATGAAATTTCCTGTGCTAATACTAACCAGTTACAAAATATAACAGGAAAATTCCCCTTTCACAATTTTAAGAAACAAAAATGTACTTAAAGAACTTCAAAACTTTTCCCAAAAAATCCTAGACATGAATAAATA